>JAEIFS010000531.1:6627500-6930000 GCA_018904165.1 Zaprionus camerounensis | reverse complement strand
GACCTCAAAGGGAAAATTGCAACAAAATGAATGCATTTCTTATGGTAAATTATCTTATGAAATTTAATTGATTTAATATTTAATTAATTATTTAATTATTTGTTCCAATACAGACTGAGATATGTATTTCATTTAATGCACATTGCTCAAGTCTCTTGAGTAGTAAAAGATACTTATTTATTACAAGTACATATATGAAAGCCAGAAAGAAAGGCTGCCTTCGGCATGCCGCAGGTTTTATACACTTACAGTTTATTATCTGAGCTGATTGTTACTATGCATATTATATATAAAGGTGCAGAATTAAATGGTATTGTGAACATTCAATAATATGTCTCTTAGTTAAGTTATTTCTAAAATTAGAACTGCTCTTCATACAAAAACCTTCATTTCGTCCGATTGTTCCTATGGCAACTATATGTTATAGTAGTCCGGTTTTGATGAAATTATATATGCATTTTAAATATATAGAAAAAGTCTGACGTTGTAAATTTGGTTGCCATATCTTGACAAATAACAAAAATTGGCCGATAGTTTGTATGACAGCTATACGATATATCGCTACGATTCGGCTTGTACCGACTTATATACAGCATGCAGTTATAAGAATCTTGTGTGCCAAGTTTGATCAGCATACCTTCAAAACTGAGAGACTAGTTTGCGTTGCAACAGACGGACACACGGATACACGGACAGACGGACAGACAGACAAAGAGACGAGTACACGGACAGACAGCCATGGCTAGATCAACTCCCCTATTGATTTAAAATATATATACTTTATATTGTCAGAGATTTCTCCTAAGGTGCGTTACAAACTTCTGAGTACAATTAATGTACCCTTTTCAAGGGTATAATGAACCGCAATTGGATGCAATTATCCAATGAGAGCTGTGCCTAAAGCTTTGAGCTCTTAGTATTTTAATGAAATATATTAAAAAATAAAGTATAAATTATATAGGTTATTTCATAAATGATGAGATTGCACATGTCTTATATGAGTTTCTTGAAATCAAACATAAATATGATAAACTTTATGTACGAATTGAAAGATTTCTTTAATGCAATGAAATATTGCTTACATATATTCTCTATAAATCATTAAATTCCCCAACTTTCCGTAAATATATTCCCCCAAAAGAATAATATAATTAGCATAAAATCTATATCTATTATAAAAATAACTGTAATCTTCTCTTCTCACTCTCTGATATACTGACAGCAGTGAGTCGAATTTGACAAGTTATTAAAACTTGTTGACGGCGAAGAAGGAGCTGCGGCAATCAAATTGAGAGAGTCAAGCAGAGGATGAGGCAGTGCCTCGAGGATTGCAGTGTGAGCTGTGAGAAAAGCTGGGGGATTCATTAATTTCTAATTAGCCAAATATCAATTAAAGCAAGAGGGAGACGTAGGGAGGGAGACAGAGAGCAAGACAGAGATTAAGTCGACGATAGTGAGAAGTGCAACGAATTGAGGCAAGTGCGACAAATGCTTTGGCATTTGCATGGCTCAGTCGAGCAGCAGGAAGGCAAGAAGGAAACAGGGGAAGGGTAAGTGGGGGCAGCAGGGTGTAGGTGAAGCTACTTAAGCTGCTTGTAGGAAACCGCAAAGCTTTATGCCAGCAACACCAGAAGGCGCACGAAGATGAGGCACGAGGACGAGCGCCAAGCGGCTTATGAAAATCAAGATCAGCTCACAAAGCGCAACAGAGATGCAGCTTGAAAGAGATGCCGCGAAGGGATGGGAGGGCGCAAGCGAGGGGGGGTTAACCGAGCGCACGCCGTGCATAAAATGTTTTTAAGTGCCAGGAAGCCAGGCCAAAGGGAATACGGGAAGGATGCGCGGAAGGGAAAGCGCACCAGGAGGCAGGAGTCAAAGAAGGAAAAGCTCGCAGCGGGTGCAGGCAGCCGCGTGGCAACCGCAGCGAAAAAGCGAGACCAGTGCAAAGTGGCATCGCCATTGGCATCATCATCATCATCATCGTCTGCCTCTGCCTCTGCCTCTGCTGCATCATCATTATCAGCAACGTTATCAACGGCATCAGCTGGAGCAGCACTTGAGCCGCCGGCAACCGCAGGACACGCATAATATGCCTCATTCCTGTTTCCCATTGCAGCTGCCACTGCCACCAAGGCTTGCCCAGTGCCGCTTAAAACCACTTTCAGTTGCGGCTGCACGAAGCGTCGCCCGACTGCCAACTAACAACAACAACAACTTGCAACCCAACTCCGACTTTAGCTGCCCTTTTTGCCTCCTTCTTCTCTTTCTTCTCCTCCTTTTCCTCCGGTTTGTCGTGCCTTTCCTTTGGCATTTCCATGTATCGGGCCGACATTGCCTAATGTCGAGCACTTTTCCTGCCGGCAAAGAGCCAAATTAGGCACGATTCCGCACTGAAGTCTACTTGAAGAATGCAAGAAGAGATGTGCTCAACTAGCACATACCCTCTAATGCATCAATCCAATACCATATGCAGGCCATTTGAAGCTTGAGTTAAATATTATTTAATAATCAGTTCAGCCAAGGTACAACTACCCTAACATGCTTGACTAGCGCATACCCTGTTAATACTGTATCAGAGTATACGGTATATTTGCTATATTTATAGTCAGCTTAAAGATTCTCAATGAAAAGCTTAACACATACAGAAATACCCTGTCAAAAGTAACATATAGCAAAAGTAACATATAAGCATGCTCAACTAGACTATACCCTGCAACGCAAAACACTATGGAGACCACATAAAGTAAGTTAAATATTATTTGAGTTGAATATCATATAAAAATCAAAACAAAATACAAATACCTAGACTTGCTCGACTAGCATATACCCTGTAAGTGCCATATTACAGAGTATTCAGTATATTTGCTATATTTCTAGTCAAGATTCTTCACGTGAACTTTAACCAACGAAAAAATATGCTGCCCCAAGTTATACAAAAATATGCTGAACTGGTTTATACCCTGTAAAGTGCAAAAAAAAGCTATTGTTCTGCAGAATAACAAAGATTCAATTACAATTTATAGAATGCAATTTATACCCCACTGCAGTACCCCTTCAAAATAAGCATACTACCCTTTTACAACATCCCTACAGGGTATTCTTTAACATGAGTAGGTTAAACATCAACTAATACTGCATATATAAATATATTTCTATATATATATAATATGTATCTATCACAAGCAACTCACTTCTTCCGTTTGCAACTAATTTACAGGGTATATATGGAAAAACAGCATAAGAAGAGCATTATTAAAATTCAAAATTTAAATTACTTTCTGCGCTGGCGACAAACAAATCCGCAACGAGGCTCAGTTCTGTGGTAGCAACTCTCTGCTTCTCTCTCTATCTATCCTTCGCTCCCTCTCTTCTTCTTCCCCTCTCTCTCTCTCACTCTCTCTCTTTGTCTTCCTCTTGGCTACACAAGATGCAAAACAGTCGCTTGTTATTGTTATTGCTATTGTTGTTGGAGCTTGCAGCACGCTGTAACTTTGCCCGTGCCGCGTCCTTGGCTCGGACTTGTTTGCTAGAAGATTCACATGTTGGCTCCTGGCAGCCCTTTTCTCCACTCTCTCTCCCCCTCTCTCTCTCTCCTCCTTGCTGCCTTCTTCTCTGTTTCTCTGTGCCTCTGTCATCGTCATAGGAAATGGCTGCGTGACAGCACAAGTCACGATTCACGCACGAACAATCGCAAGTGACAACTGCATGTGACAAACAGAAACAAAGGAATTAGCTGAGGCAGAAACAGAGTAGCCAGAAAAGCGGAAATAAAGGACTTAGAAAACAGCTTAAAGCTCGCGCAACAGAGAGAGAAAGTGGGAGAGAGAGAGGGAGCTCTTTAAGAGAGAGGGAGTTTATTAAAAGTGCATTTGAAGTTTGTGGAATGAAGGCAATTCCTCTAATAAAATAAAAAAAGGTAAAATAAATATAAAATATCTCCACTTAGAAGAGCTTTCACTTAATAAGAGCTTCTTTAAAAGCACATGAGAATATTGTTTCTTGAGAGAGTTTCATAAACAGAGAGATCAAGTTAAACGAATAGGCAACTCAGCTCAATTCCTTACTTAGGTGAAAGCTTTAATGTGCTTCACAAAGCTTTATTTAACAACTTTTTTACATATATGAAGAAAATCATTCTATAAATAAAATTCAGTTACGTATTTTAATCTTTAATAAAAGAAAGTTTAAAAAATCTTTACTTAGAGGAGCTTTTACTTAAGAAAGCTTCTTTAAAAGCACATTACAACATCGTTTTATACAAACTGCTCATGAACAGAGCGATGGTGTTAAGTAATGTGCTAATTAAGCTTAATTCGTTTGCATACTAAATAGCTTTACTTAAGTAAAAACCTAAATGTGCTTTTTGAAGCATTTTTCAAAATGTGTATCATTTAAATAAAAAGCAAAGAAGCTAATAAGTATTTTAACTTTAATTTAAAGTAAAGAACTTAGGCCAGATAGCAGCTTTAATGCACTTTCAAAACCTTTAACTCCATTCACATACAAGCGAAAATCACGTGACCATTACTACCTATCAACGTTGGCTTTCACTTCACTGTCGCTGAATCTACTGCTTGAATGTGGCCCCGGCTTGGACTCCGGCAACGGCTGCTGCTTCTGCTCTCACTCCTACTCTGGCTACAGGTCTGGGTCTGGGTCTGGGTCTGCTGCATCTTGGCTGTAATTAATCGTTGTTGTCACTTGGTTTGGCCACTCGACCGTCCATCCGTTTCATTGCCGACCAGTTGGCCATTGACTGCTAACCCTTTGCCCCCGTCTACTGCCCTCTCTCTCTCCCTCTCTCTCTCTCTCTTTCACTCTCCACTCGACATCCTGTTGGCTTTTTCTGTGCCCGTCTCTTCTTCCTTATTCTGCCACATTTTGTATTTATCTACTTGATTCAGTTTTGCGGCGCTTTGGCCAGCTAATTTTTATCGTCTGCCTTTATGTGCATCACTTCACACCCGAGGAGTGTATTTCACAGATACTTCAGTCATTGTTCTTCGGGCTTAAAAGCTCTTTGTTTGCATGGAAGATGAGCCAAAGTCGAGGATGGTTCAAACTTTAACGTGAACTGTGAAATTTGTATTTATAACAAAGTGAACTATACTTCACACAGAGACCCTTTTCTGCTTTGTTCTACGGGTTTGGGCTTAAACTTTGCCCTGCAGATGTTGGTTAAGAATGAAGAGAGAATGAAAATCAGTTGAGTACAGTTTAAAGTTGGCTGAGCCAGTGCTGCAACAAGTAGAGCTCAACGTAAATAAAGCACATTAATTTCTGTAATCTGTAATGTTTGTTTGACTTCTTTAAAGCAATAAAGAAGTTCGTTTCTATGGCAGTTATGCGCTTTGTTGATGCAATCCAGATCCCTTCAATATGGAAATAATCCACACCAAATTTGAGCAACCTAACTACTTGAGAACCTCAGTTCACATAGGTCTTACAAGCTTAACTTCACTTTCGCGTTGGCTTCTAAGTGCAAAACACTATCCACAGCTAAAGTTCTTATACAAATGACAATGTTAACACTTGTCTGCTAGAGAAAGAGAGAGAGAGAGAGAGAGAGGGAGAGAGAGAGAGAGAGGGAGAGAGAGAGAGAGTAAACATGATATGATACAACAGAGCTACAAATGTTTTTTCAAGGCCTTAACTCATAAATGTTATGATTCAGGGCAAAGTTGTGGCAAAGCTTTCAGGCAAAAGGTCGCCAAATTCAGCTCACACACAGGCCATAAACTTAACTCGGAATGAGATGAAAGAGAGAGAGAGAGTGGATGTAGAAGAGTAGGAAGAACATTGCCAATTATTATGCAGCATCTTTGGAATATAGAGCGGGGAAAAGTTGCCGTGTACAGTTTATAAATTACGGTCGTACACGCAACTTAATCCGCTTTAATAGTTTTCCTCGCCTCGCTGAGATTTCATCAGGAACTTGAAACGAAACTTTAATGGACGAAACAGCAAGCGAAACAGAGAGAGGGAGATGGAAAGAGTGAGAAAGCAAGGGAGTGCGCACAAGGCTATAGCTATAGCTAACCCTAACTTGCACTGCGGGAATTGCAGGTAAGAGCGAAATGACCGAAATTACAGGAAAAAAGGAAAAGTAACACCAGCGAAAATCACTGAACTTTCAACACAAAATGCCCAAAAAAGGAGAAATGAAAGCGTATAAAAACAGAGAGTGGAGTGCAAGGCGATTAAATACCTTATAGAGTAAAGGAAGAAATTTTCTTTACTAAAACTATGTGGAATAGTATAATGTATCGTAATATACAGTTTAAATAGGAATAACAATCGATAACACCCAAAAGTATCGATATATGTTACTTCAAAACATCGAAACACACTGTTCCAATAATAAAGACACTGCTTATTAAATATATAATCTTAAATTGATAGATAACCAATACTATCGATTATTTTATAAAGTTATCGATAGTTTTAAATGCTATTTAGGTAATAAATATAGACAGCGCCTTTTCAAAATATAGTCCTAAATTGTAAGACAATAAAATCTATCGATTATCTGAACAAGTTATCGATAGTTCGATATGTTATTTAGATAATAAATGGAGACAGTGCTAATTCAAAGTAGTCTAAAGTGAAATTAAAAGACAATTAAAACTATCGATTATTTAAACAAGTTATCGATAGTTTTATATGTTATTAAGATAATAAATACAGACAGTTCTTACCAAACTAAAGTCTCAAACTCGAATATAAACAAAACTATCGATTACCTTAAAAATTTATCGATAGTTAAAAATGTTATTCTGTTATCGATAGTTTTGATAACAATGCACTATGGAAATTCCATAACGAAAAACGATTCTTTAAACGTATTCCTCTTACTATCGATACTATCGATAACACTGTACCCTTTGCTCTGCTTGCACTTAACTGACCACGACTCGGCAAAGCCTTTTATGCTACAGCGTAAGCCACTAAGCCGCTTTCACAGCTTACAGGGTGTTTATACTTTAATTTGCCAAGAGTTTATTCATTATGTGTGGCTGTTGAATGGGAAACGAGTATGGTGAATGCATTCAGAGTTCGCCTCTCTCTCTCTCTCTCTCTCTATCGCACTCTTTCTCTGTTCGCAGTATCTTAACAACGACGACGACTGCAGCCGGCAATGGCAGCCGGGTTGCTTCCTGCCTGGAGAGACTTAAGCGGGTTGTTCTTGTTGTTGTTGTTGTTGCACTGCGCCAGTTTGTAAAGAGTATGGCAGTGGCGCAGCAGAAGGGGTGAGGGGGAGGCGCTGTAAGGGGGGTGGTATCACTGCATACGCTGTTTAGAAACGAATGTCTTCCGCTACCGGTGAAGTGCATACGCATTTAAGCAACAACAACAGGCAAAGTTGACTCGGTGAGTGTGTGAGTGTGAGTATGTGTATGTGCCTGTCAGTGTGTGTGTGTGTGCGTAGTAGTGGGGTTAGTGTGCTTGAGAGAGAGATGCATTTGGCAGCCGAGCCTCGTCGTCGCCATCTCCGTCTCTGTCGGCCAAAAAGGGGAATGCACTTAGAATGACATCAATTTCAGCAGCTGCCGAACAATTTAGTTATACTACGTACCTCACCTCGTACCTCGCAACCCCGCACACTCTGCGCCGACAGCCCGTATACTCTACACAGCAGCAGCCCACTTGAAACTGTGAACCTCACATCCTTAATAACCTTTCAGATGCTGCGGCTTTTGGTTTGACTGCAGGCAGTTAAGATACAACATGCTCCCATACCCAATCACTCTACTTCCTTCTCCTTCTCTTTCTCCTTCTTTCTCCCCCCGCCCCTCCGCCATCACCTGCCTGGTAGCTGCAAGTTTTGACAGTGCCATAAAATTTGAACAGTGCGTGACAAGTGGCATGTCTCAGCCCCAACCTGCGTTGCTTGAAAGCTTTAATAGCAGCTCAATTGGGATTTATCAACGTCGAGACTTAATTAATTGCATTTAATTAACATTTAAGCTGGCAACACTGGCAAGGCGCCAGTGTGTACACCTCCACACTTTGGTTTGGGTATTTTAGTGTGAGAACAGCTGGGGACAGCAAGAATTGAGAGTGTGCAATTGATGCATAATCCTATTATTTAATACAAGTATTTGTTGGTGGTTTATCATACTATTAACTTCAACTAAAGACTAAAAGCTTAATATCGAACTTAAATACATAGACTACAAATATACATACATACGTATATGTTAAATTATGAAGTACTTTGAAGTATTTTAGCAAAATTTCAACTTTCTTAAGGAAAATAAATAGAGTGGGTTAGTTGAGAATATAATAAAGGTTTGATGTGCCTGCTAAGCTCTTAACTACAATCAAAGAACGCTATGCATGAGCTTTTTAAATGTGTTAAGCGTACAAGTTTTTACATTTATTTAATTGAAAGCTTCAAACAATGAGCTTCCACTATACAAATATATGTATATATAGGTATAACAGTTTAATGAAATCCCAAGCAACATAAACTTCAAATGGCAAGCTTTCAAATACTTTCAAAGCTCTCAACTACAAGCATAGCATGTCTTGAAAGAACTTTGTTAATTGTTAAGTCCTCAAGCTTACAAGCTTTTATATGAATTAAAAGCTTCTAACAATGAGCTTCTAATATGCAATAATAAATACAATATAGGTAAGCAACATACAATTTAGTGTAATCCCAATCAAAATAAATTTCAACTGCCAAGCTTTCCTTTACTTTCAAAGCTTTTAAAGTTCTTTAAATTAATTACTATTGGCTCACAGCTCTCTTTCTACTTGTGAGATATATTGAACATGCTTTAACAAATTTTTAAACAATAAAAACTAAGAAATCTTAAACTTCAGATAACTCTCAAAATGATTTAAATCTATATATAGTAAAAGCATACATTATATATGTATATGATATATACATATTTATACCGTGAAAAATGTAAAAGAAATCATTTAAAAGCCCCACTTCAAAAACACAGAGCGAATTTAACAGTTGCGACTCTTAACTCTCAACTCTTTGCACTCTTTTTTCTTGTGTCTTTCGCTTTCTTACCCACTTCCTTTTAGTGTGCCATACTTGATAGTTTACAGGGTGCTTCACATTTCGTTGCGAATCGCATAAAACGTGAAATTCTTCAGCTCGTCTCGTTGTTGTTGCCTTTTTTTGCTTTCTGATTGCTTTACTTGCCTCGGCGTCGGCTTTAAGATGGCCGCGTCCGTGTCCAGGCATGCCGACATATGCCTGGCATGTACTTAAGCGCACACAGAGCAGCACACACGCACACACAGACACACACAATTACAGATACACTCGCTGGCACACACACATTATGTGCATTAATGTTGTTTTTTTTTTCGAGCTGCGAAAAATTGTTATTGCGCCATCGACTTTTGTTTGCACTCTGAAAACATGAAATTGAAAGGAAGTAACTGCGACACAGACAAACACACACACAGACAAACACACACACACAGAGACACAGACGTACACGTACTTGAATGGACGTGAATTTGTGTGTGCCTGTGCGAGGCGTTTTGTTTTGAGACAAAAGTTGGCCTGGCCGAGTGCTGAGAATTATGAGTTAGTTGAATGCAATAAAGTCGTGCACACCCTAGCCTAGTGTGTGTGTGTCAGCGAGCGTGTGTGGGTGTGTGTGCTCATGTGTGTGCTTGTATTTGACATGGAAACGCAGCCATTTAGGCGCAGCAGACACTCACACACTGGCACAACAAGAAGGTTAGCCAGGCAGCAGCTAGTGCGAGTGCAAGCGAGTCAAAGGCTACGCCTGGTTAACTCCTCCTCCTCCTCCTCCTCCTCCTACACCCCTCTTCTCCCTCGCCGCCCGCTGCGCACGTGACTCACGATGTGAGCATGCAATCTCACGCGAAGTCACGAAAAATATATAAAAAACTTCAAGACACAAAATTTCACAATTTCAACTATACAGAGTCGTAAACAAATTTCAATGTTGCAAAATACTGTGTGTGAAAGTCATAAAATTATGTAGATTAAATAGTACTGATTTGTTATCGATAACAGTTAAGAAGTGCGACTATCAACATATTGAAGTGTACTTTATGTTGCAGTAGTTATGGTATATCTGCAACCATTTTTAACTGAGTAACTAGTTAAAGTACTACGTACAATATATATCGATAAATATCGATGTCAACAAAAATATTAATGCATTTGTTGTTCTATGTAATTTAAACAGCCTACAATATTTGCTGACATGATCAAAAACAGTAACAAAAACTATCGATATATTACGCTAAGCACTGCAATATCGATATCTACGCAAATATTTATGCATTAGTAGTTCTATGTACAATAATTTAAACAGCATACATACAATATTAAGTTGCATGATTAAAAAACAACCTATCGATATAATCAAACCAATAACAAGACCTATCGATAGAATACGATAAACTCTATGGCTGTTATCGGTATAATATACATACATAGTATAAGTTGCTGGCAACATTACGTAGCTTCATACACACTGAGTGTCATCGATAAGAAAACCAATCGATGGTAAGTGACACGCTTGCAGGTTATATTGAGAATAAAAAATACGTTTTCTATATTTTCTTTAGAGATTTAAATAAATTAGGCATTTTAGCATTAAATAAATTAGGTTAAGTGCCATCGATATACAAGCTATCGATAGTTGTTGGCTCACATCTCTAGCTGCCCCACCGCCGACTGTCAACATGCATATGACGAAAATTTAACAACGCAACAGTGCAAAATAATTGCAAGCAAACAACATTTTTCCTCGCAACGACGGGCAGACTAACGGCACACACACACACACACGCACACACAGAGACAGCACACGCACAGCACAGCAGAGCATTATGGCATATAATGCAACATAGTTTGCACTTTCACCCGACAACATCAGCAACGGGCAACAGCGGCAGCGGCAGCGACTGCGCTGCCAGCGACAACTGCGACGGCTGCGAGTGGCGCATGGTGAATGCTTCCTGCTCGTCAGACGTCCGCCGTGCACTGGGTCACACACACACACTCGCGCGCACACACACACTGACATGCACAGCAAGCATTCACATAACATATGCACAGCTAAAGTGGCGTCGACAGCGACGTCAACTGCGACAGCGGCGTCGACTGTAATGAAGCAAATTTGCTTAATTGCGTCGCTGCAGCAAACAAAAATATTGCACATACGCACCGTGGCCCCGGCTCGGCCAAGGCATGTGGCAAGAACAGGGCGGGGAGGCAAGGAACAGCGGCGGCAAAGGCAAGGGGAGCAAGCTGAGCTGCGGCTCAAAACTTTCGCATTGCATTGCAGGAAGTGTTGCAACATTTCGCGGAAGTGAGAAACATGCACACAAAATGCAACCAAGCAGCAAATGTGCCATACACACACACACACACACACTCACACACACAGATTCTTATACACAAAGACTCCCATTGTTGCTGTTGCTGTTGGCAGCTGAGCTGCAAAGTTGTTTGCCGAGGTAGCATAAGCACAGCAAACGAACGCAGGAGGAAGTGCCATAAAGAAGGCGGTCTGGGCTGGGCTGGAATGGGGGCGTGGCTACACTGAGCTCGGCTCACATAAAGTGCGTTCTTGTATTAACCGATTTGTGAAGTTCATTTAACTGAGGCACACGACGCACGACGACGCGGCACGCAGCATGTGGCACGGCAGAGCAAGGCGAAGCAAGCGACGGCAATGAGAAATGAGCGCATGGCACGCTACCAAAATACATACATACATACATATATCTATATGTAAATGTGTGCGTTCATACATAACTATTGCATACTTTTTGGCTGAGCGCAGCAAAAGGTCAAACTGCAGAAATTCCAATATCTCAGGAATATTTATTAACAAATTTTGCCAGATATATTTTAAAACTCTGACATTTAAACATGAAAATCCTCGACAAAATTTGAATAACTTAATTACTAATTACTAAATTACTTATTGCCATATCATAAATATCTTCAATATTTTATAAATAATCTTCATAAAATCCCATATGGGAATAGTTAGATAATGGCATCTTATAACATAAAACAAGGTTGCAAACACACTTTTCAAAGAGTCCTTATTGGGAAAATGGTCAAAACACTATGGAATAGCACACAAGAAGCTTATGTGAATCAAGTAGGGAAAGAGATAATGAAGAAAGTTCAAAAGAAAAAGCAACATCAAGTTAATCCAAAAAATGAGTTGAATGACATCGAGTTGCGGGAATAACCATAAAATATTGACATCAAGCTGACGAGAATATACATAAACAAAAATAGGCAATATGTGGTAATTACTGGACAAGATTCTGTTGCAGATGAGAACGGAAGTTCGGCAAAGGAAATTTGTTTACATATGCGAATAAAAATAGTTATTTGCAGGTTTAATGGCTTAAAATAAAAAATGAAAAGAGTAAAATGAACACCACATGTTGTGTAGACGACAAAATGAATGAAAGAAAGTTGTTAAAAATAAATAACAGTAGTCTTAGTTGGATTGTGAGCTATTTAGGTGACAGAACCCAACGAGTCCTCTTTAAGAATAATCTTTCTTACCCCGTTCATGCCACATCTGGTGTTCCCCAGGGAAGCCATTTAGGTCCCCTGCTTTTTACACTTTTCATCAATGACCTTCCAACGGTCATACTTAACTCCCGTACTCTCATGTATGCTGATGATGTCAAGCTCTGTTTTCAATTTAGAGACGACTCCTGTCATTTGCGCCTTCAATCTGACTTAAATTGTTTCTATTCTTGGTGTCGTGCAAATCTCCTTAATCTGAACAGCTCCAAATGCAAGCTGATGACATTCTCCCGAGCCTGTCCAAAGTACGTATCTTACTCTCTTTGTGGTTGTACCTTGGAAAGAATTTCCCTGGTTGATGATCTAGGTGTCCGTTTGGATCGCAAACTAAAGTTTTGCGAACATATATCATCAATGGTTAATAAAGCTATGGGTGTACTCGGCTTTATTAAGAGATGGTCTAAGGAGTTTGACGATCCTTACCTAACTAAGACTCTTTTCACCTCGCTTGTTCGTCCAATTCTAGAGTACGGATCATGTGTCTGGAGTCCTCAGTACACAGTTCACAAGGATCGCATTGAATCCGTACAGAAAAACTTTTTAATTTTTGCATTGCGAGGCCTTAACTGGGATGTAAATTCAAGACTTCCTTCCTATCCTAGTAGACTTTTGTTACTAAATCTGCCTTCCCTAGCCAATCGTAGAACTATGCTTGGTGTTGTATTTATTTATAACCTTATACAAGGGGACATAGATAGTAACGACTTACTTAGTCGACTACACTTCTCTGTCCCTGGTAGAATTACCCGTAATTATCTTCCTCTAAAACTTTCATATTGTAGCTCGAATTATGCCCTGCATGAGCCTTTCAGGGTATTATGTTCGGACTATAATAAACTATACTACATTGTTGCTAATAACAACAATAATACTGTATCTTGCTTAAAAGTACAAATCCTTAACCACCTTTCTAGTAACTAGTTAAATATACATATCTGCTTTCTAGTAACAGTAGTACTTTTTTACTAACTGCATGTTTGAACATTTGAATCGCTATTTTGATTAGGTTTTGCTTACTAACACTAACTCTCCTGATCTGATTGGGTTTTTCTGGGTTTTCCCCAATCCTCTGCAACAAATGTTGGATCGGCTCTTTAATTTTTTATGATCCCAATGTCAACTCAATTTAATTAATTTCTTTTTCCTTTCTTTTCTCACAGTTAAGATTTTACTTTTAATTTAAAATTATTAATTATAACTATTAATTGTTTTTTTTCTTTACTTTTACACAGTCGACTGACCTTAGTCCGACTATAAACTAATTAAATAAAAGATTTCTATCAAGGGTCTGGAAAGAAGTTGACCAACAAAATAAAAATTTACCAGAGATAGGAAATATAAGTAGATCATTGGACAAAGTGCGACTCAAGACTCAACGACGCCGATTCTCTGAGATAAAAATAGCTTCCAGTCAATTAAAATAAAGAAAAACAAATAAAATAAAGAGGCTTATCGAAACAAGAGCCAAAAAATAAAAAACCTTAATGGTTTTATAAAAATAAGAAAATAAACGAGTTCTTGTCGGAGCAAGCGCTCACAAGCAACTGAATGAAACATATAAAATTTCTACAAAGAGCCTTAAAATAGTGCTGTACAAAAGTATTGGTCAATTCTATAAGCTTATCATAAATAATTATCGATTTGTGCTTATCGTAATTACCAATACTATTTTACAGAACCAACCAAAACTATTGCTCAACACTGGCAAGTGAACAGTTAGATTTTGAACAACACTCAACAGTAATATATCCTCCGCAAGCCTATACAAAATTGATGGTAATAAAATTTATTACTTTATTTTCTTTACCTAAAATAAATATTTTATAATCATTCAATTTGTAAAACTAATTTTCTATATATTTTCCTCCAATAAAATTATTTTGCAAAACTAATCAATCAGTTCAGACTAATCAATATATTTTTGTACACATTATTTTAAATCAATTCTCGCTGTAGGCGATTTGGGCTACGCCCAAAAAGGTGAGAACAAAATGAGATAATACTCTTGCAGAGGATATATTAATGTTGGCCAGGAGTTCACAATGCAACTTAGGAAACATCTCCGACCCATCAAGTATATATATTCTGAATAGGCATCAACAAGAAAGTCTAGACATGTCCGTCCCTCTGTCCGTACGTCTGTCTGTCTATCTGCCCGTCTGTCTGCCCGTTCGTCCGCATGTCTGTTTCAACGCAAACTAATCCCTCATTTATAAAGCTATCTTAATGAAACTTGGCACACATGCTTCTTATTGCTACTCGCTGCATATAAGTCGAAACGAGCCAGATCGGACAGATATATCTTATAGCTGCCATACAAGCTATCGGCTGATTTTTGTTATTTGTCAAAATACTGCAGCCAAATTATAATATGCATATTAAATTTCATTAAAATCGGACCACTATAACATATAGCTGTCATAGGAACAATCGGTCGAAGTGCAGGTTTTTATATGAACCCCTGTTTTAATTTAAGAAATAACTTAACTTAGAAGCATACTATTAAATATACACAATACCGTTCAATGCTGCACCATTATACATAACTAATATTGGAACAATCAAACGATTATAGACTCTGCAAGAGTATCAAACCTTCAGCATACCGAAGGTAGCCTTTCTTCCTCGTTTTTTTCCTGCCCTGGAAAGGGACAATGGGGAAAATGAATTGATTCAATTTCTACCGCTCATTACTCAGTTTTTTTTGATTGTGGCGAAAATTAAAAATGTATTACAGAGTACGAAAGCCCAAAAATATAAATCGACTAGGTGGGGCAGGTGTGTGGCAAAATGGCGGGGGCGGGGGAGCAGCTCATTTCTAGTGCGAGCCATCAATCAAACGGCCAGCGGGCAATGGACAAGGACGGAAACAGGAGGTGGTGGTAAATGTGCAGGAGGTGCAGGAGGGTAATAAGGCACCTAGAGGGCTACCTACGGGGGTGCCTACGAGGGCGCTAAGGGCGTGGCAGTCGAATCAATCAGCCCCACGACGCGGTTTCGTATCGCGCCATTAAATCAGAGCTTAAATATCAGTTTATTGCCGGTGATTTTATATGGGCGTTAGGGGCGTTGAGGCGTGGCACAGTACAAACAAAAAAAAAAAAAAAAACAAATTTATATATGCACATATACATACAATATGTACAATTGACTCGGGCTCGAATTGCTCGTAAATGTTGTGGCCTGTTAATTTTTATGCTGCCGGCCATGAGGGAAACCAGCTTAAATCACGTGTCCACTCGCGCGGCCCACGGCAAAAGGGCATAAAATGTACACTGCCAGAAAACGGTGAACATATTTGAAGAGTCAGCTTAGTACCCGACGTAGAATTGTACAAACTGGTCAACGATTTCCACATTTTTAACTGAGGTTCAATCTTCTATGCAAGTAACCTCCTCTATTCAATATTCTAAGTTACATTATAAGTAACATTTTCTTAGTGACCTCCGATTTGGCACAGTGCAGCATTAAAATTTGCTCAAGTGCGCTGCGGGTCCTGCTGTGCTCTGCCATAAGGTATAAATGCCACAGAGTGTTTTCTCTATTATTGTTCATGACTTTTGATGGCAAGTAATAGTTAGGTTAGACTCAACTTGTAATCAATTTTTTCGCAATCAAATTTTGCCATGGAATCTCAAATTTCATTGGAAGTTTTCTATTTATAAGATTATGTTTGCTGACAGAGATAATAGTGTATGTACGGTGTATAGATTGCACGACAAAAGGTTATTCGAATAAAGGTTGCTTATACATTCACTTCTGCTGCAACCTAAACATATTTTAGCATCGTTTATTATAAACGGTGATTTTTTAGCTAGTATCTTTTTGGAAAAACTGGTTTAAACAGCTGACATACGGTTTGTGTTTTGTATCACTATCAAACATCTTCAGTTTGGTCTATAATTTAACCATGAATCGTCCTATAAACGAAAAAACGCTTACAAATTATTGAATTTTATTATCAAAATGCGTGCTCTGTTAAGAAAGTTCATCGCGCACTTCTTCCATTCATAAGTCAGTTTCATCAACCCACTGAAGCGGCTATTCTCGGGCTATTGTGACTAAATTTTGCACCAAATTGTATATTGTTGAACATTAAGCTATTAACACGCTTACGTAGAAAGTGAGCTGAATAAACTGAATAAATATCGCAACTGTATCAGACAGTGTTAAGTTACTCGAGATTTCATAAGAGTATTCAGAAAATCTCAATGAAAACTATTCAAAAACTATCAAATAATACAAATAAACCTTATTAACTTCATAAATCCATGTGGATTGAATGTTTTCATTAAAGTATCTTCGCTTTCCTCGTGCTATACTGTATCCAGTCGCAGGCAATTGACTTTCCTGCGAGCGCCATGTTTATTACTTAAGCTCTCGATTTGCATTCGAAATAGATATTTATTGGAGAAGCAACTGGTTGAATTGCTCTCTCTCTCTCTCTCATTCTCTCTCTCTCTCTCTCACTCTCTCTCTCTCTTTGTGTGCGGCGACATCGTTTTGCCTTTTGTTCTAATTGTATCTGATGAGGGATATTTAGTATTTGATTTTGGGTGTCTCTGTGTCTGGGCAGGGGAAGAGGGCAAGGGGTAGGGGACGAGGTTAATTTATGGCCAGATGCACGTGGTCCATTGTGCCAATGACAAATGGGGCAAGCAACGAGAACTTCTGCTGTGGCGCAACAGTTTTACGTGCGGTCGCATTGAACCGTAACCATGACCTAAGTCAGCCAACCCAATGACCTCAAAATGGCAAAGGGGAGGAAAGTAAGTAGGGGGAGTGGGTTGCCAGTTAAAGTTCAAAGCGGTGGCATTTGGTTAAAATTGTCCAAAACTATTTTAACGAAAGGATTATGCAGCAGGCAAAGCAAGTTGGGGGCAGCCACGATTGAGCAGACAGGGCGATTAAGGGGAGTGAGGGTGAAGGGAGTGGGCTGCGCGGTGTGTGGGATATGGACGGGGGGGAGGTCCATTTCAGTTGATTGACAGTCGACAGGCTGCGAGCAATGTCATTCACTTCAGAAACAAGCAATGGGTGTGCGAAATGTTGAAATGAATCTGAAACCGAATCTGAATCTGAATCTGAATCGGAGTCTGCAACTGGCTACGAATCTGCTAAGGGCAACTCTGCCACGGTAGCTTGCGGCTGTGCATGGAGTTAGAGCTGGGTAGGGCCAAAGGGAGGGGAGGGGCGGGGTGTAGGGTAGCTAGCTCTGCTGCTAGTTGAAATACTTTGCCGGCATTTGCATAAAAATAATTTGCATTTTGAAACTTCACTTGGGTCTCGCAAGCGAAACGAGGCGAGGCAAGGCGAGGCGAATCGCACGTTTCTCTGGGCGTATGCAATACGTACCCATCCCAATTGCACCCCCCCCCCGCCCCTATCCCCCTCAGTCACAACCCCCAGTCATGGCATCTAAAAACTCAGCTGAACAATTGAAATTGAATCAGAAACAAAATCAGCATTTCGAGCCGCAAGTAAATGAAAGCGACGCCTCGTTCAGTTTTAGTCCCAGTTTTGCCACGCCCACCCCGACCACTCCTACGCCTTAGCCCTATTCTATTGTAGGCGTTCGGTTAAGCCGCCCACAAATCACTAGAAATCATTTTGCATTCAACATCAGGCGTCAAAAGCAATTCAAATGTTTAAAAACTCATTTGAATACCACAGAGAAAAACGCACAGCAATGCGGCTTTCTTCCGTCTCTCGCTCTCCTCTCTCTCTCTCTCTCTCTCTCTCTCTCTCTCTCTCTGTCTAACTCTTTCTGCCACTCTGCCACGCTGTCCTGCTGTCTCTTTCTTAACAGTTTTGCGGCTGCCCTTGCCACTGTTAACCCGCTTTGCCTACAGCAGCAGCAGCAGCCTGTGTCTAGGGCCAACTTCAACTTCAACTGTTGCAACTTCAACGGACTCACAAGGGGCATATTCACTCTCACAGCACGCTTCATTGCAGTTAGGTATTATATATACATATATGTATATATTGTCTATATATTGTCTTAAAAAGAAGTATAGACATTTAAAGCATTTAAAGTTTGACGTAATTATGAAAAGAAATTACGCAAAATATCCATGGAAAACAATTGCCAAGTGCTTGGAACATTCATCTTAGACTCCCTTGAATATTGAAGCTTAGTATAGCTACGACTACACTGTAGTTAACTATGCATAATCCATAAATAAAATGCAGTCTTAAAAAAATGTAATTTAGTTTTCCTTAACTTCCCACAACCGATTTAAATTTAATTGAGCACACTGCACAATAATCATCGTATTCGAATCATCGGGCATTAATTTTTATACCCTTCGATCATAGAAAATTTAAAAAAAAGGGTATACTTACTTTTTGCAAGTGTATGTAACAGGTAGTAGGAGGCGTGGCAGACACCATAAAGTGTATATATTCTTGCTCAGGAACACTAGCCGAGTCGATTGACCCGTGTCCGTCTCTCTAACTGTCTGTCTCTCTGTCTGTCTCTCTGTCTGTCCGTCTATACGTCTGTCCGTTTGTATAAACGTCAAGATCTCAGCTATTCGAGGAGCTAGAGACTCCAAATTTGGCATAAAGCTCCCTATTTACTCTGCACAAATTAAGTTTATTTCAATTCATAATCAATCAAATTAATTATATATAAATTCTATTTGTATGTAACGTATAAAATATATAGAACTTTCTGACTCTACATATAACATACATTGCCAATTGAAATATCTATTTAATCCAATCGGACAATAAACACAGAAGTTATTAAAGAAAGAATGAGCTTAACATTGAAGGGAGTAGAGCTATGGCACCCTTCCCTTTTATATACTAGACTTTGATTTTATTATATGTATCTATTAAAGGTTAGAGAATATGATACACTTAGATACTTTTTACAGCAGCATAGGTACAAGGATATCCCACTGTCACGTGTCGTTTAAATGTTGCTCTCATTTATTTTTTAACATCTCTTAAATTAAGTTAAATTATCTCTTGCACATATATCAGTATTACCTACCATTATCTGTTAGCACCTTTATAACAATTTAAGGTATTTTATCTCTATAAGAAACCCATAATAATGAAACATCTCTTTAGCTTCTCCTTAACCGATGAAATTCAACAAAACGGTAGCTTAGCTAGAATTCTAAACTTTGTTTAAGATTTATACATATACTACTGCTCTCAATACAGTTTCCAGGGTATCTTCATACTGGTCTTCATGTGGCACACCACAAGCTGGCTTTGTCTTTGGCGTCGTGACGCAGTCAAAGGAAGTGGCTCAGCAATTGGAATTGAAACTGGTGGAATTGAAAGGAGTTCGGTCGTTAGTTCGGTCTGATGGTTTTGCAACCAGTTGTGCCCCCGTTGAGCTTAGCAACGAGAGTGAAAGGGATGGCAATACACTGTCAATGAGAGACTGAGAGAGCGGGTGAGTTTGTCCAAGGCTCAGCGGCTAATTGGAAAGCGCGCGAGATGAAGCGAGCCACGGCAATCGAGCCAGGCCAAGCTGAGTCGAGCCTGTTGATGATGCGACAACAAGTTGGATAGCTAGCAACAGGGCGTGGCAAGCGGAGGGGGGGGGAGAAAAGTGGGGCTGGCTGTAGTTGCTCGCAATAAAGCACGAAATCCATTAGAGATCAAAGCCATTAAAGTGGCCACTGGGCTGACAGGCAGGCGGATCCAGCATGGATCCACGTAGTCGAGCAAGGCTGATAGCATCATTTTAGGCATAAGTACACTGAGCGAAAAGGGGCAGCAGGTTGTACAAAAAGAGAGAGAGAGAGAGAGGGATAGGTAGCTGGGGCAAACGTGTGGACATTAGGGACACAAAACGTGTGCTGGGCAATGGACTGCGGCGAATTCGTGTAATAACCAAGCAAAGCACGGAGAGCGGGAAAGACAGAGAAAGATAGAGAGAGGGAACGAGAGGGAGCGAGAGGAACGAGCAATTTCTGTGTCAGCGTCGTCCATAGATGGAGCCATAAACAGATGCGTGATTTCCATTAAAATATAATGGAAATTCAATGTATCGAGATTAAGCCAGCACACACAGTAAGTGCGAGAGGGAGACAGATAGAGAGAGAGACAGCGGCAGCGAGATGGCTCTGGGGCTACGTGAAATCATAAACAAAGCAATGCCACAATTCGTGGCGGCCCTTTGGCAAAGAAGTGCAACACGTACCATGGCCAAAAGGGCTCACCGACAAGCCATGACTACCAACTACAGCAGCAGCAGCAACATCAGCAGCAGCAATAGCAATAGCAACAGCAACAGCCACAGACAACATCAACAACAGCAACAGTATCAGCGGCAACAACAACAACAACAAATGCTCCAACTGTATCAGCTCCCAGGCATGTGCTGCTATTGCTCCGCTTGGTGACTCCTTCTGTGCTGGACAGCGCCAACGGCTCGCTCAGCCAGCAACAACATTTGTCTCCCTCTCTAGCTCACTCTCTCTGCACCTCTCTCTCTCTCTCTTTCTCTCTCTCCCCTCTACACACACATTGTGACCTGCTCTGACACGAACTGTGATTATGGCCCGCTGCTGGGCTTGGCTTCACTGGACTTGACTTGGCCAACAGCTTAAAGCAGCCTTCAATTTTAGCCAACTTAGTGGCGCATTCAGGCTTGGACTGTCGTTTAACGGTTAATAACTAACCTGTGTCCTACATCAGATGCTAGAGCAGATGATGGGTTTGAGTGAGGCAGAGGGTTAGCTAAAGGAGCTGTATAAGTTATGTAGGTATCCAAGAAGGCCTATACTGTTCCCCCTATAAGTTATGTTCCAAATCTCTACACTGTACATAATCCGTCTGTTTCCGAGAGTCGATTAGTAAATAAGTTTTGGGCTTGTTGCAGAAACTAAAGAGCATAATGAACATTATAATCCAACATAATGAACATTATAATCCAGTTAATTATATAAATGGGAACGTTTCTTTTCCGGTGCCCAGGAAACCAATTAGACGTCGGACAATCATAAACAACAACATTAACGAAAAAGGATGCACATAAAGATGTGAAAGTGGAAGAGTGAGGCAGATGGAGAAGGAATTGTTAATTGGGCCAAACATAAAAATGTGTGAATTTATTTTAAAGCCCAACACAAACAAAGCAAAAAATGCACCTTTGACATGCCGAAAGTTTTATACCCTTATATAGTTAATGAATAAAGCTAAAAAGAAAAGGCAATCCAAGTCAATCCAATGAAAGAGTTGATCGCTACGAACACTTGGAGCATAAAATAATCCGATCAATTGGGATAAAATATATCAATACGTAGAGAAAATAAAAAAAATAGTTATTCAAAGGTTTTAAAATAAACTATTAAAATAAAATTAAAAACCAAAAGACAATTTGGTAAACCCCAAAAAAAATTAGGAGGTGAGAGAATGATACGACACATACGAAGAAGGCCTGACGTGGACGAGAATGATTATGAGGAAAGGGACACAACTGCAGAAGAGCTTGACGTGGACGATACTCTGGATCCACAGCCACTAAACTAAAAGGCAACCAAAGTAAATGATGCAAGAGTCTAGATCCACAGTTACTTAATCTCAAGGGAAAATAGATGTAGTTTATGGGAATCCAAGAGACCCTTAGAACTGTTTAATGTTCCAAATCTCTACACTGTATAAAGTCTGTCTGTTTCCGAGAGTCGATTACTAAATAAGTTTTGGGTTTTTTGCAGAAACTAAAGAGCATAATGAACATTATAATCCAGTTAATTATATAAATGGCAACGTTTCTTTTTCGGTGCCCAGGAAACCAATTAGACGTCGGACAATCACAAACAACAACATTAACGAAAAAGGATGCACATAAAGATGTGAAAGTGGAAGAATGAGGCAGATGGAGAAGGAATTGTTAATTGGGCCAAACATTAAAATGTGTGAATTTATTTTAAAGCCCAACACAAACAAAGCAAAAAATGCACCTTTGACATGCCGAAAGTTTTATACCCTTATATAGTTAATGAATAAAGCTAAAAAGAAAAGGCAATCCAAGTCAATCCAATGAAAGAGTTGATCGCTACGAACACTTGGAGCATAAAATAATCCGATCAATTGGGATAAAATATATCAATACGTATAGAGAAAATAAAAAAAAAATAGTTATTCAAAGGTTTTAGAATAAACTATTAAAATAAATAAAATTAAAAACCAAAAGACAATTTGGTAAACCCCAAAAAAAATTAGGCGAGAGAATGATACGACACATTCGAAGAAGGCCTGACGTGAACCAGAATGATTATGAGGAAAGGGACACAACTGCAGAAGAGTGCCCTTTGACATGCCGAAGGTTTTATTTATTTAATTAGTTTATAGTCGGACTAAGGTCAGTCGACTGTGTAAAAATAAAGAAAAAAAAAAACAATTAATAGTTATAATTAATAATTATAAATTAAAAGTAAAATCTTAACTGTGAGAAAAGAAAGCAAAAAGAAAATAAATAAATTGAGTTGACATTGGGATCATAAAAAATGAAAGAGCCGATCCAACATTTGTTGCAGAGGATTGGGGAAAACCCAGAAAAACCCAATCAGATCAGGAGAGTTAGTGTTAGTAAGCAATTCAAATGTTCAAACATGCAGTTAGTAAAAAAGTACTACTGTTACTAGAAAGCAGATAAGTATATTTAACTAGTTACTAGAAAGGTGGTTAAGGATTTGTACTTTTAAGCAAGATACAGAATTATTGTTGTTATTAGCAACAATGTAGTATAGTTTATTATAGTCCGAACATAATACCCTGAAAGGCTCATGCAGGGCATAATTCGAGCTACAATATGAAAGTTTTAGAGGAAGATAATTACGGGTGATTCTACCAGGGACAGAGAAGTGTAGTCGACTAAGTAAGTCGTTACTATCTATGTCCCCTTGTATAAGGTTATAAATAAATACAACACCAAGCATAGTTCTACGATTGGCTAGGGAAGGCAGATTTAGTAACAAAAGTCTACTAGGATAGGAAGGAAGTCTTGAATTTACATCCCAGTTAAGGCCTCGCAAGGCAAAAATTAAAAAGTTTTTCTGTACGGATTCAATGCGATCCTTGTGAACTGTGTACTGAGGACTCCAGACACATGATCCGTACTCTAGAATTGGACGAACAAGCGAAGTGAAAAGAGTCTTAGTTAGGTAAGGATCGTCAAACTCCTTAGACCATCTCTTAATAAAGCCGAGTACACCCATAGCTTTATTAACCATTGATGATATATGTTCGCAAAACTTTAGTTTGCGATCCAAACGGACACCTAGATCATCAACCAGGGAAATTCTTTCCAAGGTACAACCACAAAGAGAGTAAGATACGTACTTTGGACAGGCTCGTGAGAATGTCATCAGCTTGCATTTGGAGCTGTTCAGATTAAGGAGATTTGCACGACACCAAGAATAGAAACAATTTAAGTCAGATTGAAGGCGCAAATGACAGGAGTCGTCTCTAAATTGAAAACAGAGCTTGACATCATCAGCATACATGAGAGTACGGGAGTTAAGTATGACCGTTGGAAGGTCATTGATGAAAAGTGTAAAAAGCAGGGGACCTAAATGGCTTCCCTGGGGAACACCAGATGTGGCATGAACGGGGTAAGAAAGATTATTCTTAAAGAGGACTCGTTGGGTTCTGTCACCTAAATAGCTCACAATCCAACTAAGAAGTTTTGGTGAGAAACCGAGAAGATTCAGTTTATGTGCAAGAAGAGAATGGTTGACTGAGTCAAATGCCTTACTGAAATCAGTATAAATGACATCGGTTTGAAGATTTTTCTGAAATCCTTTTACCACAAACGATGTCAGCTCAAGCAAATTTGTCGTGGTAGAACGACGTTTTACGAATCCGTGTTGAAAAGGGGATATAACGGATCTGCTAAAATGTTGCAAGTGAGGAGTAATAACATTCTCGAAGAATTTAGGAATAGCCGATAATTTAGAGATACCTCTATAATTACTTGCATCAGACTTGCTGCCTTTTTTGAGTAAAGGGATGATAAATGATTCTTTCCATATGGAAGGAAAGGCGGCGGTGTCTAAGGACAGCGAAAATAATTTGAGCAATGGCTTACATAAGGAATTGGCACAATATCTAAGTACACAGGCGGGGATACCATCGGAACCTGGAGAAAAGACTGGTTTAACTAAGCTAAGATCCTTAAAAAGTGAACTTTCATTCAGTAACGGTGTGAAGATGCCATTTGAACTCGGTACACTATATGGATAAGAATGAATGCTTGGCGTAGAAGAAGAATAAGTTGTTTGAAAAAACTTAGCAAACATATCGGCCATGGCCTGATCTGTGTCCGCCTCAGCATTATCAAACGAAAGTTTAGAAGGAAAGACCGCTGACCTTCGCTTCATGTTAACAAAACTATAAAACTTTTTAGGATTCTGAAAAAACTGAAACCTACATCTGGTCAAATAGTTTTTATAACATTTCGCGTTAAGCACGGTAAAATTTGCCCGAGCAGTTAGGTAGCGGGAAAAAACAAGCGGTGTGTTTCTTTGCTTATATTTCTTGAGTAAGCTACTCTTTAAGTTTTTTAAGCGAGACAGCTCTTTTGTAAACCAAGGGGGTTTGCTTGAGCATAACGGATAAAATAACGGAACACAGATATCAAAAACAGAGTTTAGGGTATTATAAAAGATATTGGTTGCAACTGACATATCAGTTGATGCATAAAAATCAGACCAATCACAATGAGCAATTAAAGAATTTAGGTTTTCAAAGTCTGCTTTCTTAAAGCAGCGCACGCGATTACGCGGCCTTTCATTTTTATCCACAATACTAATATCCAAGTCGAAATTCACTTCGAAAGTAGGATGATAAGGATCTTCCGGTAGGGAAAGGGGTTGTACCCTGTCTACAATCACTTTGGAAGGATCAGAGGTGAAACATAAATCAAGCAATCTGTTGAGAGAGTTTTTGACATGATTGACCTGCGACAAAGACATGTCAAACAAACCGTCAAATAGGTCATGTTGCCGGGAAGGCAAAAGGAAGTTTCCTTCAGCACTAGATGTCCAATTACATTCTGGGATATTAAAGTCGCCCAGGACTATGAAGTGATCTCTGTCTGATAACAGGTTAAAAATAGTCTTAATTGCAGACAAGTGTTGCAAGTAGACTGATAATTCCGATGACGGCGGAATATAGGAGCAGGTTATATACATGAAAAAACCGGGAAAGTGTAGTTTTACACAAATTAGTTCAATGTTAAATTGAAACTCCGGTTGTAAAGGTCCGACTCAATGTTGGAGTCTACTGCAATCAGTACTCCGCCACCCCGTCGGTCAGGTCGATCAAGCCTGTATGTTGTATACATATCTGGAAAGACTTCAGAGCTTAGAATCTCTGGTTTTAACCAGGTTTCGGTAAAAGCAATAATTTGGGAAGAAAAGGCAAGACTATTAAGATAAAGACTAGAGATTTTACTACAGAGACCTCTAACATTTTGATAGGATAGAATTAAAGAAGAAAGTTTTTTTGTAGAACCCCTAACATTTTCAGAGGCATGAAGAAATGAAAAGTTCAGTTTTTTGAAGACTTTGCATTTTTTGAGTTTTTTGGCGAAGTTACGGCCAGCGTGGGAAGATTAACGGCAGTACGGCTTTTTTGTTTAGGAGTAAACTCCTTAACAATAAGGTCAGGCGGCCAAAAGGAAGTAGCGCAAACGTCTTTAAACTGTTCTGCTGGAAGACTAATTTTGAAAGAAGAAATGTCGCGCTTAAATTTGAAATTGAATTTTTCAACTGTAAAGTTATTTAAAGGCAGCTTTGCTAGGATGTACGATTGTACATCTTCTATGGTAGTGTCCGGCGCCAAACCAGAGATAAACACACATTTTTTGGGTTTGATCGCAATCAGAGGTTTTATACTCTGTGCCTTAGTAGCAGGCATTATTGCGGGAACATTTCCCTTTATGTTGTTGTCGTTGCTCGTAATGGGAGTAGGCACAAGAGGAGGAGCAAGAGGTTTGGGTGCGGTAACTTTGCTGCTAGTCTTTTTTTTTTTTTTTGTGCAGTTAGAAGAGCAAGACGGTATAGGGGAGAGTAGGCTTAGAAGATCGGGTGAAGAAGCCTGGGAAGAAGGTAGGTTGGTGAGCTTTAAATTCGTAGAAACCGAATCTAAAGGAACACTTAATGGAGCCGGTGGTTTGCTGGGAACCGTAAAGGCGTTAAATTTGGCCTCCATCTCCAAAAATTCAGATTGGAGATTAGAGAAAGCTGTGCGTATCTTATAAAACCCAAGTTTGGTTTTGTTATGGATTTTCCGTAAATCGGATTCAGCCACACGACACGTTTCACACGACCATCTGAGACCAGTATTGGCGTGGACGGCGTCCCTAACCCGCACAGTTAGGCCACAGCATTTTAAGTGACAAAAATTATCACAGAGCCAGCAACCAATGTAATCCGCTTTAGGATCAGAAGAACATAAGCAAATTGCTGCTGAGCACGACACCATGATTGTGAAAATAAATATGCCTTTAAAATGTAGGAGACAACGAAGAGCAAAAAGAAAACAGAGTAACGAAATAAATTTCTTGAGAGAGCAAGAAACAGTTACAGCGCCGAAAACAGGCAAGCAAGCAAGTACGACGATAAAACTGCAAAACTAGCGAGCACAACGAAGTAAACAAAACAACAACAGCTGTGACGTTTACAACAACAGCACTACACAACTTACTCAGAGAGAAATATAATTTCGTGACCGGGAGAGCGGGAGAGCGTGGGAATGTTAATCAAAACAGAAACAAAAACTTGACGCCAAAGACGCGCAAGTGAAAAATTAGGAATATTAGTTTAAGAATTGATTAATAAAAGTATTAGTGTATTACTTCTACGGTTGTACTTGCAAGGTTAGCACTAATAAATACCGCACTAATAATTACACAATAATTAGGCAAATAAAATCGCAATTATATAAACACAGGGAGCAAAGGCTAAACACGTCTGACCACCAAGATAGCTGACTAGTTATTGTACCCTTATATAGTTAATGAATAAAGCAAAAAAGGAAAGGCAATCCAAGTCAATCCAATGAAAGAGTTGAACACTACGAGCACATGGAGCATAAAGTAATCCAATCAATTGGGATAAAATATCAATACGTATAGAGAAAATAAAAAAAATAGTTATTCAAAGGTTTTAAAATAAACTATTAAAATAAAATTAAAAACCAAAAGACAATTTGGTAAACCCCAAAAAAAATTAGGAGGTGAGAGAACGATACGACACATACGAAGAAGGCCTGACGTGGACGAGAATGATTATGAGGAAAGGGACACAACTGCAGAAGAGCTTGACGTGGACGATACTCTGGATCCACAGCCACTAAACCAAAAAGCAACCAAAGTAAATGATGCAAGAGTCTAGATCCACAGTTACTTAATCTCAAGGGAAAATAGATGTAGTTTATGGGAATCCAAGAGACCCTTAGAACTGTTTAATGTTCCAAATCTCTACACTGTACAAAGTCTGTCCGTTTCCGAGAGTCGATTACTAAATAAGTTTTGGGTTTTTTGCAGAAACTAAAGAGCATAATGAACATTATAATCCAGTTAATTATATAAATGGCAACGTTTCTTTTTCGGTGCCCAGGAAACCAATTAGACGTCGGACAATCACAAACAACAACATTAACGAAAAAGGATGCACATAAAGATGTGAAAGTGGAAGAGTGAGGCAGATGGAGAAGGAATTGTTAATTGGGCCAAACATTAAAATGTGTGAATTTATTTTAAAGCCCAACACAAACAAAGCAAAAAATGCACCTTTGACATGCCGAAAGTTTTATACCCTTATATAGTTAATGAATAAAGCTAAAAAGAAAAGGCAATCCAAGTCAATCTAATGAAAGAGTTGAACACTTTGAGCACATGGAGCATAAAATAATCCAATCAATTGGGATAAAATATATCAATACGTAGAGAAAATAAAAAAAATAGTTATTCAAAGGTTTTAAAATAAACTATTAAAATAAATAAAATTAAAAACCAAAAGACAATTTGGTAAACCCCAAAAAAAAAAATTAAGTCTTGTCAGGGCAAGCCAAAAAAATAAGCATAAATGCTTTAAAATAAAAATAAGAAAGAAAAAATAAAACGAGTTCTTGTCGGAGCAAACACTCACAAGCAACTAAATGTGTAACATGTAGAATTTTTATAAAGACACTTGGAATAGTGCTGTATAACGTGGTCTCAAATAAAAGTATTTGTAATTTCGATAATTTTACTTAGACAATTATCGATTCATACTTATTGCAGTACTTTTTTAATACCAACAAAAGAAACTTTACAGTTAAGAGAAATATACCCTATGCAAGGGTATAAAAATCCAATTTTACAGCTTGTACATTGGGTAGAGAAGGGAATAGAAGTGGGAGAGGGGCAAAGGGTGTAAAGAAGGCAAACTGGTAAATTGTGCAAAACCCATGGAAGACAAATCCGACGTCGGTCGCAGCCTTTTCACATAATTATTAACAGAAATTAAATGTCAAGCCGCCGCACTGTCACCTCCCCCCTCGTCTCGCTTGCACACCCGCCACCAATCTGTGTTTCACTCTCTATCTATCTCTATCTACCTCTCTCTCTCTCTCTTCCAGCTACCTCCTGCCCTTCTTTTTGCTTAATCTTCATCAGCAGATCCTTTTAAGCCATGTTCGTCGCTGAAACAAATAACAGAGAAAGTTGAATAAACAACGAAGAAGAAATACTCTGCCACACTATCGCGCTCTCTTTCTTTCTTTCTTTTTTAAGGAATCAAACATACTTATGTATGTCATATGTATGTCATAAGGAACTATGTTAAATTCTTTTCTTACTCAGTCTGTCTTCAAGGAGATTAGATAAATATGAATATATTCATGTCATATCTATCTTAATATATGCCATATATATGACAACATTATCCATACAAGAAACTTACACCAACTCATATATAAATATTTATGTTTGTGTTTTCATCTCTTTAACTTACCATGTGTGAAGTATGCCATATATATTTATCAGACATATTGTAATATATTATCAGAACTATAGTCATATTTTTTCTGATATTTTCAGTTGTTTATTCGAAATTTGCATATATAAAGCTATGGCAAACTTGACATATAAAACTTTAAACTATTATTTGGCGACATCAATATATGACTTCGTCTGAAAATTTGCCAGGCAGTTTGCCAGTTATGTGACTATATGACTTTATATGGCACGCTGGGAGTATTCGTTATATGTTATATCTGTGCGCATATAAATCCCGACAAATTTAACGACATCATTTTAATATGCTCTAAGCAAGGGCATAAAACGGGCCTAAAGAGTTAGGTGGCGCTTGGCAAGAGAGAAGACAAAGGATGGAGAAAGGGAGGAGGAAGAAGAGCGAGAGAGAGCGAGAGAGAGAAAGAGAGGGCAGGCTGTGGGTTGGCACGTTCTGATTTGTGGCGCGTGGCCGAGTGTGGCGTCTGACGAGGCGAACTGCCTTTGGCCGCAATATTTTTCTTGGCCTTGTCTACAGGCCTGTTCTTTTTTTTTTTTTGAGAGCCAGAATTGGGGGTAACTGTTTGCATAATGCCGAGCGTAGCATAAAACCCGTTAAGTAATTATTTGGGCCGCAACTGCGATGCCGGCAACGGGATTTTAATGCGTGAAACCCCAAACAACAAATGTGGCCCGATCTGGGCCATGTTTATGAAGTGCACAAGAAAGTCGCAAACATTTTACGCACTCGCTAAATTAATTGATTATGTTTTCTGCCAGAGTACAAACACCTTTTTCAGCTGAAGAAGAGAGGAAGAGGGGGGAGGGGTCACAAAGAGTAGGGTATACGGTGTAAATTTCTCAGCTTATTTCAGTGAACATTTCTTCCAGCACGCAGATAATTGACCCACTCCAGTAAGTTAAGTTGTCATTGCCGCAATTACCCCAACGCGTGCGTACTTACTTACCCACTCACTTCCCCCCTTGCCACCTCTTCGTCTTCCGAGAATACTCTCTTGGTTGACCCTTTAAATGAATTTTCGAAAAATTCGCGAGGCTCTTAAATCAGCGCTGATTTATGGCGACTTCTTTGGAGCGGAGCTTGCTCTTAATTTATTGCGTGCTTCGAGCTAAGCTGAGCTGCGTGTCCCACAAAATGCGCAATATATAAATTGAAATTGAAACCAAAATTGAAATTGAATTAACTTGTGAAGCACTTGTAAAACTATCACGGAACACGCATCTAAGCTTTTAATTAAGCTCGAAAGCTGATTAAATTGTGTAAGCTACAATTGAGGCTAAAATGCCTGAAGAAAGCTTTCAGTTTCAGTCAAAGTGCGTATTTATTAAGCATAGCTTTAATGAGCTTTTAATTGAAGAGAGCAACACAAAAATAAAGAGCTTTATAAGCACAATGATTACTTGTCAAGCACTAGTACAAATGCCGAGAGATGCGGTGAGCTTTTGATTAATGTAGAAAGCTTATAAAACTGTGTAAGTGTAAATCTCAATTAACGTGAAGTGTTTCTTTTAGATAAAAGCTTTCGAATATAGCAAAGTGTATCATGGTCAGCATAGCTTTAATGGGCTTTCAATTGAAGAGAAACACAAAGACAAACAGCTTTATAAGCATAATAATGATCTAACATTTATTATCGAAAGACTTGTAAAAATATAACAAGACGTGGCATTGAGCTTTTGATTAATCTCGAAAGCTAAATAAATACAAGATTGTAAGCTACAATCAACGTTGAAAAAAGCTTTCAGCTTTAGTCAAATTCCATAGTTGGTAAAGTTTAATGACCTTTAAATTGTTTTATAAACGTTTAGTTCAGCGTAAGTCAATGAGCTTTAAATGAGCAATGAGCACAATGATGAAGAGCTTTCGTAAGTGTATATATTTGCAATTTTATATTATAGTTGATGAGCTTACAACTGCTTTAAGCTCACCAGAAGGTACTCAATCTTGCAAAGAAACTTTTCAAAACCACTTTCTAGTTAACAGCAGAAAATACTATAAAGAAATTATGTTCACATAGTGAAGTTAATTCATAATAAATTACCTACCTTGCTACGCTCAACAACACTGCTATCGATAGCACTATCGATAACCTGGCAACTCCGCTAATTGCACAAGTGAAGCCTTCGTCTCTCCCTCTGCCTACCCCCTCCTCCTTCCCGGATAACTGTGCAACGATCGCCTTTTTGAAACCCAACAGGGACTCAACTCGAGTCGAGTTAAATACTTTACAAATTGCTTCGAGTTGCAAAGAAAATTCAATAGCCGCAAAAGTTGTCTACCCTACACCTCCTCCCCCCCTCCTTCAGGTTTCATCTGGCTACCGAAAACCGCACGTCTTTCCCTGCCGGATGTCTGGGCTATCTGGCACGGCAATTCACTCAGCCGCAGGCACAAAAACTCTCCCTCTCTCTACTCGACTTGGTCCGACATATTGCGTATACGCACTGCCTGACAAGGACAAAGAGGGAGTAGATGGGTAGAGGGGGGGGAGGTGGAAATGGTAGGCTTGCAGGCAGCCTGCAATCAAGCGGGCAGCGACGCAGCATGCGAGCGGGTCGGACGAGCGTTTATTGCTCTTGAGGCCTTAAATTAAAAACCAATTAGCAACATCTGTTGGCCATGTTGGCCATGTTTCCCATTTGCTGGCCACGTTGTCGTTGGCCCAGGCAAGCCAGGCGGCTGCAAGCAGCTGCTTCATCATCAGCATCGAAGGCAGCTTCATTATCATCATCATCATCATCGAGATACCCTATCTCCGCTCTATCCCCTACCTCTCCTCTGAGGACAGCCTTTGTTTTTATGTCCCACCAATGGCAACCGGCTTCGTCGATGTTCGTCGTAATTCGTCTCTAATTCCTAATTCGAAAATTTGTAATTCGACAAACTGTTTTTTGCCTTTTGTTAACTTCGCTTTTTGCCATGTTTTGTGGTTATGCAATATGTCATCTCTCAGCTCAAGCAGTTACCCAGGCAACCACCTTCCCTAACCCAACCTCCCCTCCCCCTGCCGACTTGGTTGCCTTGGTGCTGATGCTGCCTGGTGCCTCCCTCGCTTGAGTGAGTAATGACATTGGCAGCCCCAAGTGTCGATAATTGAGCACAAATCAAGACAAATGCGAGTCGGCGACAACTGCCAACTCTCCAGTCTCCACTCTCCACTTCTCCACACGGCACACAAGTGACTCTCCTACAGTTCTTTAATCAATATCGCAATCTGCAAGGCAATTGAAATCACTCGCAGTCAAGATTGGATTAGCAGAGTACAGCAAAGCTAAGGAAAAGAAGAATGACTCTTGGAAGATAAAGAGAGAGCAATAATTTACGTATATATCTGATATTATTTAATGCTTGCACTTCTGGGAAGTCTGTAGATCAACAAAGAACCCCAGATTGACTAATTTACAACTTGAATAAATACCAAATACATAAGTGCCAGATCATCGAAAGAGGGTAGCAAAGAAAATATTGGTTAAATATAAGTAAAATTGTATACCACCATCACAATCCATAGATTTTTGAGAGACCTATAGGTACAGGTATTATTTACTTAGCCCAAATAAACACGATCTATATTTGAAATAAAGGAAAACATGAAACTTAAGCGGCCTAGGCGACCTAAGCGACCTAAACGACCTTTAGCTGAATAGGTACCTGAGCGTACTGCGAAGCTCAGAAAAGATTGGTGAACATATTGTATAAAAAAGATTATATATCTTATCAATTTACATAGATTTGTTTGGAAAGTTTTGGCTTTATTTATTTATTCCTATAAACTTGTTCTATATTTGAAATAAAAATAAACAAGAAACTCACGACCTAAGCGATCTAAACGACCTAAGCGACCTCAGTACCTGAGCATACTGCAAAGCATAGAAAGCTTAAGTGAACATATAAAGAATATCATCTTCATCCATAGATTTCTAAGAGATCTATGAGTATTTTCACTATTAAGTTATTACTAATGAACTATATTCTATGTTCGAAATATAAGTAAACAAAGAATTCGCGACCTAAGCGACTTCAGCTGAATAATTGCCTATAGTAAGTGTACTAAATAGTTGCCTCAGCGTACTGAATAGGCACCTCAGTGTACTGCGAATTTGTCACGAAGAAAAGGCAAATACAGTGAGTTTATTTGGTTGATTTCTCCCTACTGCTGCGACCCTCGCACCTATGCCTAAGGCTAAAAACTAAAAATATAATTAAACGGATTAAGTAGAACGTCAAGCGGGCGAGCAACGAGTGGCACTTTCGACGCCTGCGGCATTTGGCAACGCTTTTTTGCACTGATTACGCAACTGAGTAGCTTACACACACACCCACACACACATATACACACCAATCACACATGCATAAACACACCCCTGGGGATAGGCGGCCTGCCCCACACTCGTTTTGTTTGAGGAGTGTGGAGGCAAAATATGTAAAGTCGTGTCTGAAGAGTCGCGTCGAGCTGTTAATTACGTTAGAGCGTGCACAAAACGAGACAGAGACAGAACGTTAGAGAGAGAGAGAGAGAGAGAGAGAGAGAGAGAGAGAGTGGCAAGAGGTAAAGAGTGAGTGGCAACCGCACGTTGCCGGCGGCGGCAAGTGGCGTCTAACAACCGCCTTGTGTCAAAACATTAAAGTGCAAAATTAACTGACATGCGGCGTCCATTTCGTGCCAACGTTGCCACCAAAATAAACCCACGAAAACACACAACCACCCACCCCACCCACACGACAATGACCTACACCCCTCCCCTGCGCCCCAGTTCTTCTCTGACTGCAAGTCCCGGCTGAATATATTTTTGCTTAATAGTTGTTACCACTTGTTCCGGACGCGCAACGCGCCAAGAAATATGTCTCTCTACCAGTTGCGATGTGCTTGTTGTTGTTGTAGTTGTTGCTCTTTTGATTGTTGTTGTTGTTGTTCTTCTTCTTGTTGTTGCTGTTGCTGTCGCTGCTACTGTTGCCATTCCATGCGTTGCGCCACTTAACGATCATAAATTGCCGTCATTTTAGATACGCGACAAGTGCCTGACCAGCGCCATTTCCCCTTCCTCGCTCCTCTCACACCCCCCCCCCCACCACATGGCGTATACGCATTGCGACGCCTTATGCCACATTTCTTAGGCAAAATTATGTTATCAAATTAAATGCCATTTGTTAATTTCGCACATTTCGTTTACAGCTTGTCATCATTTTTGTCGTTGCATATTTTTTAATAACTCCCCATCAAAAAATCCATCAAAATTTCAGCATATAAAATCCACAATGAGAACTCCATGAAAATAACTGTGCAAGATGAGGGCAAGGTAGGGAAGCTTAACTACTCCTTCAGCTGTGAAATGAGTCACGAATTTGGGTAGATCAAGGAAGGTTAACAACACCTCAATTAGACAGCTTGAGAGTTTACTGTGTGAATGAAGCCAGTGTTGTACTTTCGTGTTCTCATGCTCATTTAACTGCAACATTATTCAAATTATTTATATTTAACCTCTAAGCTTGTTAACCTAAACTAACCTCAATCCTACCCAAACTGAAAAGAACCTAACCACATCACAACCTATCTGAAGGAATGTCAATTCAACATAAGCTAAACCTTACTCAAGCTTTACTAGCTAAGGTATTTTTACTTTACTTAAGGCTTCTTTACTTTACCTTAGCTGTACCTTATCGCTTATCCCTTATCTTCACACCATGGACTTAGCCCCACTTTCTCTGACCTATTTATTTATTTATTTAATATATTTAATTTAATTTATTTATTTATTTAATATCTCAACCAATAAACTTCAAACCCCGCTGCCCTAGAACAAACTAGGTCAGCCTTTGCAAATTGTTAACAACTTCAACAACGCTATCGAACTAAAAACATCTCAAGCCGTGCACCACGAAACATAACCTAACCTAACAAAATGCAATCTTAGCCAATCAAACATATCTAATGCTATCAGAGGCTAATCTTAACCTAATCCAATACAATAGTGCCCGACTTAAAGAACAACCTTAGTAAACCTTATTGTTAGCTACTATCAATTTAACCTAACCTTATCTATCCTATCGCAATCTAACCTTGCCTTAAATCCAATCTTGCCTTAACCCAACCTAGCCAAACAATAAACGACCTAACCCAACCCAACTCAACCTTCAAACTGAGAGGAAGCCAAACTGTGCTCAACCTAACCTCAAGTTGCACCTAAACTAATCCAAAAAAACGTACAATATCTCTTGCTATCATCTAACCAAACTTAACTTAACCTAACCTATCGTAATTACACCTAATCTAGGCCTCAACCCAACCTAGCCAAATAATAAAAGACCTAACCCAACCCAACTCAATTCTCGAACCGAGAGGAAGCCTAACTGTACTCAACATAACCTCAACTTTCAACTAACCTAACCCTAGAAAACGCACAATCTCTCTTGCTACCATCTAACCAAACCTAACTTAAGCTAACCTATCGTAATCTAACCTAGCCCTAAGCCCAATCTAGTCCTTAACCCAACCTAGCAAAACCATGAACGACCTAACCCAACCCAACTTAACTCTCAAACTGAGTGCAATCCAAACTGTGCTCAACCTAACCTCAAGTTGCAACTAACCTAACCCAGGAAAAAAGCGTAATATTCGCTAATGAACCCTATGGCTTATCAACACCGTCTAAGCTAAGCCAGTTCAAGCCAAATTGCAAGCACAACCCGATCCAATCGATTTAATCCCGTGCTATCCACGACCTACGGATAAAGCGAAAGTCTTAACCAACCGAACCGAATATGACTTAAAATCTCACTTTGACCTACTTGGGGGGCAAGTACACGTGCACGAACTATGCATATATGTATGTAGATTATATACAATATGGCTAAAGAGTGTGGCAAATCCGGCGGTGGCACATAAAATCTGATCACTCATACGTCACGTGGTAGTCGGTACTCTCGGTACTCGAAAAAAGTGTTGTGAGCACATGAATTTTAATGCCGACTAAAGTTTAATCGAGCGAAATATTGAAAATTACAAGCACATAGTGCCCCGTGTCTGTGTGTGTGCATAAAATTAAATGCCAGCAAAACCACCAAGTGAAGCGCTCCCCTCCTTCCCCCCTTTGCCTAACTTTGGCTTGCCTCCGCCTGTGGCAAGCAGTTTTTGGAGCAAATTGAGCGAACCACCGCAGTTCGGAGTTGTCTCTTTTTCATTTTTAAACACTCTCAAGTTTGCCACTAAGCGGTTGTGCGTGTGTGCCGCCACAGTGTGTGTGTATGTGTGTGCTGTGTCTGTGTATGTGTGTGTGCTGTGTGTGTTAATATTGACTTGCTACTTTGGCGGAAATTGGGTTAAATGGAGCAAAGCGGAGATTGTCTCCTTGCTGAAATTGCATTTGAATTAAATCAGCAGGCAATTTGCAGTTCGCATTGCCACGCCCCCAACCCGCGGCATTCCCTTGTATTGCCCACAGCGCATCATCAACGTCATCTTGTTCTAGTCCCACCACAGGCGACAATTTTTTTCAGCCTGCCTAGGACCCTTCCCTTCCCTTTGCCTTCCCTTCTGTCTGCCCCTTTATCCCTGGCTCGACCCACAGCCGAAAGCTCGCTGGGCTAGCAATTATGGGTATTAGTGGTTAATAAGTCGCAGTGCCCCCGATTCCAGGGCGAGCTTACTAATTGAACAGCGCGTTGAGTGGGTCACAGTGGAAGCTGGCCAAAGGGTGGGTTGATTCAATGGGTGAAAGACACAGAGAGAGCATAGAGGAAGAGAGGGGAGGTACAGCGAGTCATTTCGATTTGCAAGAGTTCAAATTAATTGTGGAGCTGAGCAGGAGGATAACTTGGCGAATAACTGATTGATTGCTAGATTAATAGATTTACAGAGTGATTGCTTTATAGATAGACAAATCGTTTGAATGATAAATGCACAGATGGGGTAAGAGAAACAAATGAATAAATAGATAGATAGATAGAGATAAAGGTAGGTAGATAGATAGAAAAATATATGTATATAAGATGGAAGACTACTTGAAAGAATAAGTTAATTGCAAATAGGTTAATAAAAAGATGGACTGACGGATGAATACAAAAATAAATAGATTGCCAATAGGTAAATGAATTCATAGAAGGATGGTCAGATAGATATACGCATAGTTAAGTACATACATACTCGTAGAAAGAAATAAAGATAACAGCTTTAAAAAGAGGAAGGTAGCTTGATAGATTGATGAAACTATCAAACGATAGATAGATAGATAGATAGATAGATAGATAGATAGATAGATAGATAGATAGATAGATAGATATATAGACAGAGATATAGATATATAGATAGATAGATATAGGTAGGTAGACAGATAGCAGCATATACACACATGAAAAAATAAGTTAATTGAATAAGGGTTAATGAAATGATGGACAGAAGAATAAATGGATAAATATTCAAATAAATAGGTTATAAATAGGTTATATAAGGTGAATATATGAATACATAGATATAAGGATGCTATACATAGCAAGGGAGAAAGATAAACAGATTCAGAAACTAATTAATTGAAAGACGGTTAGAAAGGTAGTTCGATAGATTGATACATTGAGAGATGTGTTGATCGATAAATAGAAGGATCGATAAATTTACAAATAAATTATTAAGTATATAGGTTTAAAGACAAATGGAAGGTGGATTTGTCTAAATGACAAGATATCAAGATATAATGCTATATATATAAAGTAAATAAATTGATAGATTGCTAAATTGAAAGATAATAGATTAGTGTGTAGAGGAATTTACTAATTATGAATTGATCAATGGATAGTTTGATACAGAACAAGAAATGAGACAATTAGGAAATTAAAATATTCTGATTAGGATCTAAGGGTTTATTTCTTGAAATAGGCTGATCATTACCACAGCATTATTCTCTTCGTATATATGTATGTCTTACATCAATGAGCAGCACCGTAAGTCAGGAGATTTTAAAACCCACCTCCCGATGATCTGTAAACTTGATTCCTTAATGTCCGAAGTCTTGACATTTAATTGGCATTTCCATTAGCCCAAGTCGGTGCAACTTTTAACAAGGACCAATGCGCCGACACTCCTCTCTCACTCTCCCACTCCCCGTCTCTCTCTTTTTCTCTCTCTCTTACTCGTTCTGCCAGAAATCTTCGTGCTTACTTGCGCTCACTCTCGCTCTCTCCCTTTCGTTCTCATCATTAATTGCTTTTTTGCGTTTATGCCCAAGATTATTCCCATTTTCACTTTTCACCTGGCCTGGCCTGGCCGCGCCGTGGGCCCTCCCAGTAATCGCGCCTTGCCTTGGCTTGGCCATTTAATAAACCCAACGCTTTACAGCTCTCCGCCAACTTTGTGGAGCGGCAGGCAACTTTTTGGCAACTTAACAACAATTTTTGGTTATGCAAACTTGCAACTTTCCAACCAACCACACAGCCAGTCAGGCAGGCAGGCAGGCAGGAGCCAACCAAGCAACCAACCAGCTACCGCGGCGAGCTCTCAACTCCCTATGGTGCGCACCGTTCTACAGTGAGAGAAGCAGTTAAAAGTGTACAACAAAATAATAATAATACAATAATATGTAAATATAATAAATCATGTAAATGGCTAATCGACCTATTTGTGTGATATAAGTATTTTTAGCTCGAGGTTAATATTAAGGTTATAATGCGCATTGAAGCTTATCATCTAACCAAAATGTTCTGCCAAAAACACATTTAACTTTTCAAAAGACAAGGAGCAGGCTTGAATATAAATATTTCGCGAAGTAGGCAACTTCGATTATCAGTATTTATTGCTAATTTACTTGATGATCGAAAAATTATTGACCTCGATTAAAAAAAAATATTTATATATAAAAAATTAATAGCAATTAAAATCTGCACTTGAATGAAGGCTTTATAATCCTGCTTTTATTGGCATACGTTTTTATCGGTTGTTGATATGCCAATTATTTATAATATTTTAAGGTTTTTCAATTCTAATTAAGGGTATTCATGAAAAATTATATTATTTCCATGTGATGCCAAAATGTTTTTGATTTTCTTCAATTTCGACTGATTGTGCCTTTAGAACTCATTGGGATATGGTTTAAGTTTCTTGAAATTTGAACAGCTTAAAAGGAACACTATATAATCTTAGTTGAATATATTTTCCTGAACAGTTTGACTGATTTGCTTAAAATATCCTTTATTTCAGGCGAACTTGAAGATATTTATATTTTAGATTCAGCGTTCTTTATGTATACGATGTAATCTTGGCAACATATTATGAGTAAAGAAAAACGTAATGCTTAAAGAATATATTCAATGAATTAGAACCTTAATTTTTACTCACAATTCGTCGCCTGCAACCCACTGTGCTCACTCTCTTTCCCTATCTCTCTCACTTGCAATGCAGAAAAGTTTGGCGTTTTACGCGGTTAATGCTGAGAAGCCGAAAACTCGTTGCATGTGACGCAGTAATTTATGTGTAACCTGCACCAGTAACAACAACAAGAACAACAGAAAGAACAACACAAGCAACAACAAAAACATGAGCAGGCAAACAGCAACACCTTGGCAAGGACGCGTCTGCCTGCACTCCCTCTCTCTCTCTCTCTCTCTCTCTCTCTCTCTGTCATTGTTGTTCCCTCCTTAGTTTTGGGGGTATTTATGGCCATTATTTGCGTGCCTGTCGAAAAAGTTTGCATCCCTAGTCACCTGGGCAATGCCAAAGGTCATGCAGATGAATGTTCAACGGGGGCCAAAGGGTTCAATTCGAGTTAGTCGAAATCTCAACTCGGACGGTGCCAAAAAGGGGTCGGGGCGGTACTAGTTCTGGTACTGACATCTTACCGGAAGAAATTTCTTTTTCTTAATTTCAATTTCTACGTGGGCACTGACAAGGGTGTTGAGTTTTGAGCTGCGCAATTCGTGCCTAGAATTACTTGCTACAATTGGTGGCATTACTTCAAAAGCATTGCTTAATTACTTGTTAATGCTAGTGTAATTACTTAGTAATTAGAATTGGTTTATTTGTAATTATTGTGTAATTCTAGGGTAATTATTGCATATTTACGAGTCTTGCCAGAAACACAACTGAACTGGATGGTTTTTGGAATCATTATAGCATCCATACATCTGTGACTTAGATGCATAAAACTAACGTAGGTTATTTTAATACGATTTCTTACTTACTCTGAGTAATTTATAGTAAATTAAAAGAGTTCTTTGCCACAAGGTTACTTAAGATAAGAACTTCTAATTAAGAAGACCTATTTATAAGCTAACTGACCAGCACTACCTAGAGGATTGAGTAAAAATGGTGATGTACAGGGCCGTAGTTAGGTGTATACAGGGTGTGCAGTGCACAAGGACCCTCAACTGTTAGTGGCCCTCGGTTAGCAAACAAAAAAAGGTTTTTATTGGAAATATATTTCAAAAATTCTATTACTTTAGTAAACACATGTACATATATTCATTAAGTAAAGTAATTAAACAAGCTAAGACCCTGATGATGAACAGTACTATACTATATAGACATAAGTACAATACATACTTATATCTTTATTATTTACCATCAATGTCCATTCCATTTCTTCCTCCTTAGATACTCTATGCCACAATAAATGTTATGTTATATGAAGATATATTACACACACACTCTGGCACTCTCGCAAACGTCTATTAGCTGCAAATATGATTTGGTGTGCGGCGCAGAACGCATTTTGCAATTTCTGAATTGAAAATTAAACTGTCTAATAAATAATTTAAGTGGAAAAGTCGCTGCGCCTTCAACTCCGGCTCCGACTCAGCCAAGTCAAAGTCACTTTTCGTTGAGCTTGAGAGTGTGTGCTGATGTATGTCTGGGTGTGTGTGTGTGTGTGTGTGTGTGTGTGTGTGTGTGTGTGCAGTATGTCTTCCAGTATATGTGTGAGTGTGCCGCGGTTGTCTGTTGTCTAAATTAAATTATAGCTGACACCAAGTAGCGATCAAGGGGAAGAGAGAGAGAGAGAGAGAGAGAAGAGGAGCACAGCAGGATGCCTTGCACGTTTGTTACCTGTGCCCCAGGTGAGTGCGGCTTGCATTTGTCTGCCATCAAGCCTTTGCTCTTTTTGCTGTTGTTTGCTTTTTTGCAAGCGTAAAATTGTTGTGCAAAATTTATAAGTAAATTGCTTTTTATTTTGTGCAAAGTAAACCACTGTGCAAGCTGTTTAGTCTCGCGAAGTGTTGGCAAAATACTTTCGGCGGCTTGTACGCTGGCCTAAGCACGTGGTAGTGGTGGCAATGATGCGGGAAGGAGGTAGCAGCAGCTGCTGAAGTGCTAGGGGGGAAAGGGGAGGTCTGCGGGTAACTTCGGTTGCAGCGCGAGGGAGTTAGCAAACCGCCAAAACAAGCTGCTTTTCGGCTATGGCAGCAGCAGCCAATTAGAGATGACAGTGTGAGCAAGCAGCATTAATGATTAATGGATTAATAAAGAAACACTCGATTAAAAAAAAACTAGACCGATTAATCGCTAATTAGAATTTAAATTCACCAAACTATTACTTATTAATGTGAAAATATTTTTAGAATACAATACAAATTTAACTTATATTTTCAAATTAAACAAGGGATATTATTCAAGATATTTATTGGCTGCTCTCTCCAAATTAATTCACAGTCTTCACATAATGTTGGACTTTAATAAGATATTTTCTTATACAGTACATCTAAAACTTGGCTTAAAATTGCATATACAATTTTTGAAATATATTCTAAATTTCAGAACAGACAAATAAATATAACAGATGATACATAAATCAGTCAAAGATTTACTAAAATTCATTGGGATTCCCAGGCTAAAGAAAATGCAAACCTGCACATAGACAACACTTGCACATCACAAGATCCGCCTCCCACACACACACCTGGAGCGCAGAGTTGGGTACGAGGAGAGTAAAGAGGAAGGTCTCTGGTAATGGCAACCGCGCGAATGCCCTGCGCATGGAGGTAGTTTGCGTTTTTGCAGCTTGTTTGTGTTGCACGCTGCAAGTGACGTTAAAAGCCTTATCCCATTGAAGATCCAGTTACACCTTTGCCCTGCCCTTAAATTAAAGCCATCAGATGAAGTGGATGGATGCACTGGAGCACAAATTCAAAGGAGACTAGAACACTCGTCTACTTGCTGTCGAAAAAACAAATTGGGGAAAATCATTGAAATTCGTACAGAATTAAATGCCAAACTACGATTACGTATTTATTACATAAGGTGGGCATGGAGTATTGAACAGAGAGACAATGCATAGCATGTTTAAAGAGCAGTTTCCATTCTGAACAATCAGCATTTCATATTACATAGAAACATATATCTATTTAAGTATCATTTACTTTCACTCCATGATAATTGTAGAAAACAAAACTATTTTTATACATATCTTACTTAAGATAGATGTCGCCTATCTTAAGATATTAGATCTACCATTTAATGCAAAAAAAACGTAGAACTTAACTTAAACTTTGCAGGTTTTTAGCTCCATACTTTAGCTTCGCAAAGTGTAGTACAGTACGCATGCTATACTTTGTAATGCTAGAGTGTAGAGCTAAAATTCTGCTAGAAATATAGCTTATAACAAATAGCAGAGTATAAGGTATATGGGATACCAACCCGATCATGCTTTGCGCTTCTTCTTCTTGGGTATATCTTCAGTTTTAATCGACTCGGATGAGTTTTGAAATTGCGGCAAATCAGCACAGAAGAGAATCTGCAGGAATAGAAACATATTTATTCATTGCAACTTATTTTACCTTACCGCCTTACCGCCTGAGCCCATCCGGCGTATTCTCCATGCAGCTGCTGAAAATGCTGCACCACCTCGGCATAGATCTTTGGGGTGACGCTCTTCTGTTTGGCCAAATGTGGTAGATAATATCGTTGTGCCAGTTTAAAGATGTGCGTATCAATGGGCACCGACTCCAGGTGACCCAAGGACATGAGAGAAATGCAATCGGCTACCTTATAGCCAATGCCATGCAACCGTACCAAAGCCTCACGTGCCTCTGTGTAGGGCATTTGACGCAGTTGCTCGAACCACGCATCCCCACCAAAATCTTCAATCTGCTGCAGCGACTGTGCAATAAACTTGGCCCTGTAGCCAAACTTGGCCTCGTACAGCTGCGTGGTCAAGTCATTGCAGCTGGGACCGCTTAGAGCCTTAAGCGTGGGAAACGTGTACTCATCCTGGCCATGGAAATGCCCAATCTTGCGACCGTATGTGGCGCAAAGCCATTGTATCATAGCCGATATGCTACAAAGGAAGAAGGGAAAGCAGAATAAATATGCTGCCAGTGGCTATGCTTATTCGGTCTCACCGTTTTATATTGTTGTTCTGGCTGCACATAAAGCAGATGATGTTCTCGAGCGGCTCTTGGGACAGGATACGCACCGGTTTGCCAACAAATTTGGTAAACTTTTTGTCCGCCTTCATCCATGCGGCCTGTTGCGCCTCCAAATCGAAGTCAGCACGCAGATAATCCCGCAACAGTATATCGAAATTCCGTTCCTGATGCTCTGCAGCAGCATGTGCCTCGTAGACGATCTGCTCCTTCTCTGGCCGAAGCACCCAATATACGTTAAGGGCAACTCCGCAATATTTCATTTCCGGCTCATCGCACAATTTCCGCCAGCTAAAAAGTGTTTTGTAAGCACATTTCACATTTAAAGGATATTTAAATATCTACCGAAAGCTTTGACCTCCCAAAAGGGTGCGCTCCAGATCGCATACACTTGCTGCGAGGCGTATTTTTCCAATTTTCTTTATTATTTCGGACATTTGAACGTTTGAAATTGTAAATCAAAATAAAAATGCGCGAACAGCTGTTAGTACACCGATAGCTATACACAATCATATCGATTGCGATTGCACAATTGTGCGATGTTTTGCAATCCGATAACCAATTTGCAATCGCATGCTCTTGCGCTGGTCGCGTGAGTCGCAAACGATGTTTGTATCGTGTTTAGCGTTACTTAATTAAATAGCGATAAAATCAATTAAATGTTATTTGTTTTCAAAAATTAAAATAGGCAAAGGTAATTTTTACACTAGAATTGATTAAAATGAAGTGAATTTTTTTGGTGTTTCCTAACTGACAACAGCAACGCGCCTGCTTGTTATGGGTGAGTGCTTTTCACGCAATCATCTCTAGTTTAAATTCACACAGTTACATGGAAATACAAGTTATTTAGTTTTTTAAACAAAGATTGCTTTAGCATCAGAAGTAGCCTTACACATTACAAACAAAAGGGCTCTCCAAAGCACAGCACACAATACAAAGAGGCACTGCATTAGGACGAGGTAATAGCAACAGCAACACGATTATTATGTCAGGCAGCATCAACAATTATTCGACTCTAATGTAAGTAAAAGAACCAGAGCGACCTGGGCAACCAACGGCCGCCACCCGCCACTTCCGCTTGCCACCCACTAACTGTAAATCTTTGCACAACCCGCACCCCCAACAAAAGGCATGCATCGAATCGTGGATACGGCGAACAGACGCAAGCACAGGCTGAAGCACTGATAAATATGCAGAAAATACCGCACATAATCGGTGATCCCGGCGCACAATTGGTGCACAGGTAACAATATACATACTGTATATACTATATAGTTATAAATAATCATGTGTGAGCAATCATTTCAATTATATAAAACGCACTTCTAGCATCGAGGACCGTGAGAAGGCAATTGTGGACAATATCAATGCGGATCAGAATGCCGTAACACATCTCAAATATATGAATTCGGAACGGGATCTATCGCTGCCGCTGGACAAGCAGAGCAAAGCGCTGGACAAATATCTAGACAGCCAGGAGGATGGTTAGTTGCAGCCCAATTGACTGTGTGTGATTGATTGATTGACCGTCTTCGTCTTCAACTTCGTTTTGCAGATATATCACTGCGGAAATATCTGGTCTTTGGCGTGCAATGGGTGTCACTGGTCACAGAGAATCTGTTAAGTCATCCGTTCATTGTGCTGCGACGCCAGTGTCAGGTCTACAATGCATCCCAGCGCTATCATCTGCATCCGTTCCAGCTGCTGCCCAGCATAGTGCATCTGCATAGGCGTCAGGGTGTGACGACACTGTGGAAGGGTCTGGGCAGCTGTCTGCTGGTGCGCGGCATGACTCTGGCCCTTGACGATGTCATCTGCAAAGTGACCAGCTGGCCAAAGGATGTGGATAGCCGCACCACCCTCAAGCGTTTCGGCCAGCACATACTGCTCAAGTGGTAAGTGACATTCCTCATGCATCAACATCATCTCATCCTGTATCTATTCCCCCTCTGCAGCATCAGCATTGGCCTGGTTGTACCCTTCTATGCCGCCTCGCTTGTCGAGACCGTGCAGAGTGATATTGCCAGCGAGAAGCCCGGCCTGCTGGACGTATTTCGCGAGGGAAGTCTGCGTCTCTTCTACTGGAGTTCACCGCAAAAGGGACGCATGTTGCCCGCCTGGGCGTTAATTGGACCCAGTGTCTCCATGGGCATTACCAAATATCTCTTCTCGCTGGTCATACGTGGCGTCTCATCGCGCATAATGCGACGTCGCCTCACACAGAAGGAGGAGCAGCGAGGCGCCAAATTTCGCGATGATACGCTGGAGCATCAGAATGCCGAGATCTATGCCAGTCTCATTGCCATGCTGACCACAGAGGCTCTCTTCTTTCCGTTCGAAACCATATTGCATCGACTGCAGCTGCAGGGCACGCGCACCATCATCGACAACCTGGACAATGGTTACGCTGTGGTGCCCATATTGACAAACTATCAGGGTGCCATCGATTGCTATCGCACCACCATGGTGACAGAGGGATTTGCCGGCCTGTATAAAGGATTCGGTGCAATGATTCTGCAATTTGCTGCCCATGTGGCCGTGATTAAGCTAACCAAATGGGTTGTAGGTCAGATAACGGAAGTTATATCAAGTCGACCGCCGGCACGTATTGTACAGTACTATAATCTAGACCGTGGTGCTGGCAATTCCAACTCCACAACCATCTCGCCAAGCATATCGAGCACCGAACTGGATGTGCACAGCGTGGGACAGAATTCGCTAGATTAGCTCAAACGATTGATTGATTGATTTCCATAACAAAATTTGATGTACAACAATTGCCGTGAGGTGTGGGCAACGAGTGGCAGATAGAGAAAGATAGCGCACTCTATCTCGCTCTCACTCTCGCTTCGGTCTAGGCAAATGTTCTTTTTTTTTATGTTCTGTTTCATTTTGCTGTGATAACTTCCGTGCTCGCCCAAGCAGCGGGTCTTATGTTTCAGATATATACTATAGACGAGAGGTGTATGCAGATATGTCTATATATATACCATGTATACTGATATATATGTATGTATAGTTATATATTTTATTTTCCCTCCCGATCAAACACAGATTAAAGAGTAGCCAAGGATGTTATTTATTGAGAACTGTACGAAATCGTCAGACATTGTTTTACTCGGCATTTCTTGTAGATTTTGCCAAATTATAACTAAATGAAAAGAAAGAAAAACAATAACAAAAGCAGAAAAACAAAAAATAATTTCGATAAATTCAAAAAAGATAAATTAAAATATGTTTTTGCCTTAAAAACAGCTGAAATTTGTTTTATTTGAGAAGGTTTATGGTATATGGGAAATTATTAAAGATATATAACTTTTATATCGATATATATATGAAAATATGTATAGATATTAAGCTGAAAGTACGGAAATCTGAGTTAATCACAGAAAACATCAAGTTAAACGTTTTTAAAGGAGTGACATAGAGCAAGAGTTTCCTTTTCGTTAAAAGATTTGAAGATAGAGTGCTGGAAACCTTTCCAAATAAATATTTCCAACATATAGATGATATTTTTGGGCTTTCTGAGTTTAGAAAACCTTAGCAGAAATAGGTTTCTGTTTAGATACACGTTCCTTTAATATACAAGCAGATATACTCGATGTTTTGAGTGTCTTTTTATATTGGTTTATCTCTTAAGTTCTCAGAGTGTCTTTATACATTTACAACAAAAATAAAAAACGATGCCCAAGGTCAAAATTAGTCCGCCTTAAAGATAATTATCGATATAACCAAGAAGATATGTATGTATAGATATTAAGGTAGAAATACGGAAATCTGAGTTTATCATAAAAAACATATAATTAAACCTTTTTTAAAGAATTACATGGAGCAAGAGTTATCTTTTCTTCAAAAATGATTTGAAAATAGAGTGCAGGAAACCTTTCAAAAAATAAATCTTCAAAATATATCTTACTACATAAAATATTATATATATATTATATATATTATATTATATATATTAATATAAGACACACATACTTTTAATATACAAGAAGATATACTCGATGTTTTGGGTTTCTTTTTTATATTGGTTTATCTCTTAAGCTCTCAGAGTGTCTCTATACATATACAACAAAATATAAAACGATGCCCAGCAGGCTCCAGATTAGTCCGCCTTGAAGGTAATGGTATCGTCCTTGAAGTTATGCACCTGATCATACCAAATGTCCTCGGGCGTATCCTCGGCACTGTCGTAGAGTGTGGGAAATGGTAGCGCTTCCTTTGGCTTGCGCAGCGGAAGGATTGTGTCGTAAATGTAGACCAGACCGTTGGTGGAGCCGGGCACAGCGCTGCCCTGCACCCACATCACATTGTACTTGGTATTGATGCGCCAAATGCGCAATCCCTTAATGATTCGCCAACGGTTGCCCATGTGACCGGGCATTTTGGTGCCGGGCCAGACGCGACCCTTTTCACCGCCACCACCAATGTTACCAGGACGTCGATGCGTCTTGGTCACACCATGGGAGGCGGGCATGCCCTTAAAGCCGTGACGCTTGACCACACCCTGGAAGCCATGATCCACGCTGCAAAGGTAGAGTAGAAGAGTTACAAAAGACTATAAGGGAGAGATTTAGTTCAGACTTACGTCTTGCCGCGCACGTCAACAAATTCGCCGACTTTGAAGTGACCCACATTGAGGGGCGTGCCGGGGGCAATAGCTGCCTGTGGTGAGACAATAAAACGTGCCAGATTCTTCTTGGGCATGACACCCGAGTCACGGAATATGCCGCAATACTCTTTGGTCAGCAGAGCTGGATTTGTGCTCTCCGCGCCCACCAGAAGGCAACCGTATTTATTGAGGTTAGCAACATTTGGACGTTGCGCTGGCGTATACTCCTCTGGAGGTATGTACTTGATCACATGATTATCGATCACCTGCAGCAATGTGGTGCGCACGCGTTCGCCGTTCTTTAGCCACAGGGGATATTGACCAATCTTGCGTGCAATGAGACCGCATCGTCTCACACTTGGCGTCCATGGTGTGGCATCTGCAAGTGGCTCAGGTGTCTTGATGAGCTGCTTCTGTTCGTAGGTCTGTACGCCCTTAATCAGCGCTGGAACGCCATAGGTATCGTGCACCACCTCCTTGATGAAACTGCGATTCTCGCCCGTAACAAAGTCATCTCTTTGCTGCAAATAACCATAATATATTTATTCAAGAATTGACTTGTAGACTCCCTTTAAACCTGTTCCTACCGAACGTTGTTTGCGTATGAACCAGTAGGGATTCCTCAGGCGAGGCCGGCTCAGATGACCCTTCTCGCGCACTTGTGTAACCAAAACGGCGGCCGAACTGGTGCTGCCACTCAGCCTGCTCTTTGCAATGAAAATAGGGTTAATAATTTGCTTGAAATCGAAGTTAATCGTCTTGATACCGACCGTAGACGGGCCAAATCGCAGATGACAGTTCGCAGCATATTAATTATATAATTTTTTAATACAATAATTAACTAAAATAACATAAATAACAATATGCAGCGCACGGCTCGAGTTTAGTGATGTGCAGGAAGACCGTGCTCACATCGATAACGCGCACATATCGCTTTGAAAAATAAAAAGAATTACTATTTGAATAGGCCTACCAAATTAGGTTTTCGTTCTTGTTCTTTATTGTTAAAATATGTAAACTTATTTTTAATAAAAGTAATAGTTTGGATAGTGTATCCATAAGCAAAATTGCAAGAAAATACATCAATCCAAAATACCGCGCCGTTATGATATCGATATATCGTGTAATTTGTTAAAGTATAAACTAAAAATGTTTGCATTTAGTTCTATTAAGACAACAATTTCCTTTATTTCTTAGATATATATAATCACTAAGCAATGCTAAGCTTTAATTAATTATAATTTTAATTGCTTAATTATTTAGATTTTTTTATTTTTAAATATCGCACATCGATAACTTGTAAACAGCGGCAGTGCTGGCAGTGCTACCAACTGTCTGGCAACTCCGCTGTCAACAGCAGAATTTACAAACACGTGCAACACGCGGGCGGCAGCGTGTTTTGTTTCTGTTTCTCTTCTTTTAATTACTTGATTTTATTAAACTAACAGCAAAATGGGTAAAAAATCAAAAGTAGGAAAAACGCGCAAAGATAAGTTCTACCAGTTGGCCAAGGAGACGGGCTTCCGATCGCGTGCCGCCTTCAAGTTGATCCAGTTGAATCGTAAATTTGGATTCCTTCAACAGTCGCAAGTATGCATCGATTTATGTGCTGCACCCGGTGGCTGGATGCAGGTGGCCAAACAGAACATGCCCGTCTCGAGCATTGTCGTCGGTGTCGATCTGTTCCCCATACGTGCCATACCCGGCTGCATTGGTCTAGTCGAGGATATCACAACGGAAAAGTGTCGCCAGTCGCTGACCAAAGAGCTGCAGTCGTGGAAGGCTGATGTGGTGCTGCACGACGGTGCACCCAATGTCGGTCGCAACTGGCTGTACGATGCGTACCAACAGATCTGCCTGACACTGAATGCCCTCAAGCTGGGTACACAGTTCTTGCGCAGCGGCGGTTGGTTTGTGACCAAAGTGTTCCGTTCCAAGGATTACAATGCGCTGCTGTGGGTGCTCAAGCAGCTGTTCAAGAAGGTGCACGCCACCAAGCCGAGTGCATCGCGTAAGGAGTCTGCGGAAATCTTCGTCGTCTGTCAGGGCTACTTGGCGCCCGATCGCATCGATCCACGTCTGCTGGATGCCAAGTATGTGTTCGAGGAGCTCGACTTGGAGGGCAAACAGAAGAACAGTCTGCTGCATCCGGAGAAGCAGAAGCGCATCAAAGCCGAGGGTTACACCGAGCAGGACATTGCACTCCGTAACGATTTGGCTGCCTCCGACTTCATGAAGGCGGAGAATGCTTTGGCCGCTCTGCAGGGCATCGGCTCGATTCGCATCGATGACGAGCGCATTGCCAAGCACAAGAAGACCACCACAGAGATAGTCGAATGCTGCAAGGATCTCAAGGTGCTGGGACGCAAAGATATCAAGGGTCTGATGCTGTGGTGGAAACATGTCAAGGAGGATTTGTTCAAAACCGAAAAGGAGGGCGTCATCGAGGAGGCCGAGGGGGAGAAGGAACAGGCCGCACAGCCACTGACACAGGAGCAAATCGAGGATATGGAAGATGCTGAGTTGCAGCAACAGATCGAAACCTTGGCCGATGAGGAGCAGAAGGAACTGAAGCGTAAGCGCAAGAAGACACTCAAATCGAAGGCAAAGTTGCATGAGAAAATGAACCTCAACATGGTCATCAAGGGCGACGATGGTCCCGTGGAGGAAGGAGAGCACGAGATCTTCGATCTGAAGGGCATCAGCAGCACGGCCGAACTGGACGATATGCTGGACGTGGAGCCCGATTTCGATGTGGATGGCGAACCCGTGGAGCAACCAAAGTTGGCCAAGTACAAGAAATACGACAAGGATGACAAAAATCTGGACGACGATGCCAACTATGAGAACGACGATGAGCCCGATGTGAGTGCCGACGAGGATAGCGAGAGCGATTACGATCAGGAAGGATTGGGTCTCAGTGACAATGAGGATGCTGCAGGGAATAAAAAGGACAGCAAGAAGAAGAAGAAACGCGGCGAACATCCGTTGATCAAGTCGGGAGACTTTCGTGACAAGGACACCAAGCGACAGCAACGTGTTCAGCTTTGGTATGAGAAGGAGAATCTACAGAATATTAACAATGATGATGAAGATGAGGAGGACTATGATCTGAATAATCTGGCCAAGGCATACAAGGCCAAGGGAGTCGCTGTGCTTGGTGAGAATCGTCCTGCTGCAGCCGAAGAGGAGACCGGCACACTGGCGCTGGGCAAGAAGGCCAAACGTCGCGCCCGCCACGACACACAGAAGGACAGCAGCTCCTCGGAGTCATCGGACTCTGATTCGGAGGAGGAAGTCGATGAGAATGATGAGGATAAAGTAGCCGGTGACATAGCTAAGGGTAAGTTGCAAAGACTTTGGCATAAGCCAGCACCTAACTCATATTTCCCTCTCTCCCTGTCTATCTTACAGCTCCCAAGCCTAAGAAGGTGCGTCTCAGTGAGGAGGAGCTGGCACTGGGCTCCCTGCTGGTGCGTGGCAAGAAGACACGTCGCGATCTAATCGATGCCGCCTGGAATCGTTATGCATTCAACGATGATAATTTGCCCGTTTGGTTTGTGCAGGACGAGCAGGAGCATATGACGAAGCCACAGCCAGTGCCCAAGGAGCTCACAGAGGAGTATCAGCGCAAGGTGCAGGAGCTGAATGTGCGCCCCATCAAGAAGGTGATGGAGGCCAAGGCACGCAAGAAGCGTCGCGCCACCAAGCGATTGGCCAAGGCCAAGAAAATGGCTGAGAAGATTATGGAGAATGCAGATGCAACGTCACAGGAGAAGGCCAAGCAGCTGAAGAAGGTCTACAAGAAGGCGCAGGAGAAGAAGAAGGAACTCACCTATGTGGTGGCCAAGAAGCATACAGCATCGCGTCGGGCACGTCGTCCGGCTGGCGTCAAGGGACGCTACAAGGTTGTCGATCCACGTGAGAAGAAGGACAAGCGTTCCGTGGTGGCCAAGAAGCGACGCGAGAAGGGCAGCAAAGGTGGCAAGGGTAAGGGTGGCAAAGGTGGCAAGCGTTAGAGTTGGTAACGACTACTAGACACCCTACCTAACTAAATGTAAATGATAGAATGTATAGCAATAAATGTAATCCTAGCGCATAACGGAAGAACCATTCGAAGAAACACAGTCGTCTTTAATCATAGAAGGTTAACAAAGAACAACGAGAACGGGGGCACAGTGGGGTAATCTTCTAGAGCGCGCTGCTCGCCTGGTAGGTGTAGACCTTCTCGTCGTCCTGCCCGCTAACCTGCAGCTTGCCCTCCTTGTGCAGCTTGCTCAGATGATGATCAACATTGTAGGCGGCGGCGGGCCAGAGCTGCTCGGGTGTCTCCTTGTAGACAACGCGCACCACATCCATTGCCTGCCACGGCTTGCAGGGACGATCGACAAAGAACTGCAGTATCTGCTGTTCGCGCTGATTGCGATGCTGTATATAGTACTCGATCTTGGCCAGCGGCTCATCGATAATGTTGCCATGACCTGGATAGATGCGTTGTGGCTGCAGCTTGAGAATTTTGTCCAAGCTGCGCATATAATCGTACAGATCCTCAAAGACAGCGGTGCCCTCACCTGCAGAAGAAGTAGGAGAAGCTTGAAGAGAGAGAAACAGTTGCAGAAGATCAATGCTTACCCAGTATGCAATCGCCGCTGAAGAGCGTGCCATCCTCTGTGGTGAGCACCACATGATCTGTTGTATGTCCCGGCGTATGCACAATGCGCAGCTTGGCCCCATCGACGGCAAACTCCTGACTGTCCGTCAACGTGTGCACCTTGATGTGCTCCGGTATCTCGGGACATAGATCTGTGGCATCAGTGCGCTTGTACTTGTAAACCTGGCAATCTGGATTGAGGCGAACTTTAATGGAGAACGACAGAGACACAAAGATAGTTCGAGAGATGGAGATTGCGAGAACACAGACACACAGACCCAGCCACCAGCCTCCCTACACCACCCCAGGCATGTTATGGCGGCGCAAGTCAACTTGACTCACCCTTGTCGGCCAACGTGGTGCCCACAATGTCCTTGACACCGCCGACATGATCGTGATGCCAGTGCGTCAGTATGATGGTGCCAATGGAGGCCTGTTCCTGGCGCAGCACACCGTTCAGATGCTCAATATACTGTGGCACATTCTCGTCCCCGGTGTCGATCAAGATACGTCTGGTGTATGCAAAAATATTAATTATATTTAACAACACTTTTTTATCCAAATTTGAACTTTGCTCACTTTTTGCCGTTGCCCAGCAAATACGTGTTGGTGCCCTGCAGCGTCATCGGACTAGGGTTGCAGCCCAGTATCCTTATGATCGAGGAGGTGAGACGGGTTACCGGTGGAATAAGTGCCATTTTTGTGCTTTGTGACCTTTAGTTTTTCTAGTTTTATGCCTCAAACTCTGCCGCTTATCACTAGCAAATAAAACAATAACAACGCAATCGCCGCTCAGCTGCTGCGCAACAGTTGCGCAAGTGTGTACACACTGGCAAGGTTTGGCTCTCAAGTGCACCCTGTTGCAGACGAATTTATTAATTTATTTACGGTTTTTTTTATCATATTTATTATTCCCCTATTATGCTTTATTTAATAGTTATTATTATTAATTTCAACTTCAAATGTGTGTAAATATTGGTGCATCAGCTGAAAAGTGTGTACACATGAAGTCTAGTAATCCAACTTCTTTATCGATCAACAAAGCTCCACAGATATCGAAGTTCAAATGAAGCTATCAAAATTCACTAACATTCAATATGAACAAAAGAAAATTTAAAATTTAAACACATTGTTTTATGTTTTTTGTAAGTTTTCTTTATTTTTGTTTTGTTTGCTTTTCTTTTGACTAGGATGCAGATGCTGTATATATATATATATGCATATATACTTGACATGTATATAAAGATAACTATTTCACTGTTTTTTTTCTTATTTCATTTTGATGCATTACAAATTACATTATGAACTTAAAAATGCTTCTCAAAAGTTTCAACTACTTCAATTTGCAATTGTTATTTTTAAAGAGAGATAGAGACGATTTCGAGATTTGTAAGTGTAAGTGTGTGTGGGGGGTACGGGGAGTATTAAAACAAATTACACATACATACAAACATAGTATAGTATAGTATATAAAACAGAGTTTCAGTTGTGCCTGCATACAAGATATAAAACAAGTTCGAATCAAAATCAAAATACAAATACAAATACGAATTGAGTTATGCATAATACAAAGTGGGAGGAGGGGTTAGTTCAAATATCGATAGAAATGCGACAATATATATAATATAATATACATAATAATAGTAATCGCAATAGTTATACATAATGGATAGATAATAGTCATGGATATAATATAATATAGTATAATTTACTCGTGTTTTGTATGCTCTTTTAAATATATATATCTATATATATATATATATTCTCATGTATATTCCGTATAAGCCTAAATGAGTTATTAAGACAAAAGTACTCTCATAATATTGCATTATTTGTTGTTTAAGTTTACTTATCATTTTTTGTTTTTGTTTGAATTTAATGGCCACGCGTGTTTCTTATGTCTTTTATTTTGTTAATATTCTCTGAAGACACATTTCTCCAAAAAAATGTATAAATACTTTTTGTTGTTGTTCGTTTCGTTATCGTTTTTCTTTTTGTTTTCATTTGTTGAACACATTTCGACCTGGCTAATTACTAAAGTACCATTTTCATTACATATTTTGTTTATACTCAATTCTTTCGCTCATTGTTTTATTTTGTTTTAGCTGCTTTCTCATACTGTATAAGTTTTTGTATAAAAATAAAAAAAACACATACTATACGCTAGTTAAATATACACATATATATATGTATGTGTGTGTGCTGTTTGTATAATATGCCTGCTACACCATATATATATGTATATCTATGTATATATATATATGTATATCAAATACAAAATGTGGAAGAGAGAGAGAGAACATAAGAGACAGAAAATGCCGCGAGAAAAGCCGACTATCTAATCTACTACTTGGAACTATTCTCACAATATAATATGCACTATATAATTTGATGATTTTTGGGCTCTCAACTGTGTATATACTATATATATATATATATCTGTATATGTAAATATCTATATAAAAATGTAAATACATATATATGTATAAACTGACTGTGCGCTTGTCTTCCCTTAGCTGATCATCTCGCGGTACTTCAATTTGTGCTTGGTCAGCATATCGGTGACAGTGACGAGTTTCTTTATCGATAATATGTTCGATAACTCTTGCAGTTCCGGCAAATACGAGACGCAGATGTGATGCAGTGTGGCCAGTTCGCGACCTGAAGATAGAGAAAGAAGAACACATAAAATTTCAGTTACTTTATCTATCGATACATTTCTCAGTTATCGTTCGATTACATACCCGTATCCTGTGCATTGTGATTGGAATTCTGCTCAACAAACATGCCCAATGGTGGATTTGGATCTGTCACCAGCGACAGCTGGTCCAAGAAGACAATCATGCGTTCCTTGTTCTTCAGTATAAACGGATTGACCACCTCCATGTATTGTTCCTGCAGCGATCAAGTAAACGATAAGTAATAAGCCTTAGCTATCGATAGTAGTTAGACCTTACCTTGCCGCCAAACTCAATGAGATTGGCCAGATTCTGCAGGCACTTGGCCACCATGATGAGTGAACGCGTCGCAGCCGTTGGCGGCGTCTCGCTGACCAGACCGAATTGGCGCGGATTGAGCAGGGCCGGACAGAGTAGACGCAGGAATATAAAACCGGAGACGACACGCGTACGCACCAGGCGTTCCGTTGGCCACTTGGCAACCACCGCCTTCTGCAGGCAATTGCATATGTAACGCACATTGCGGGGACACGCATCCGGCGATGTGAATATCGATTGGGTGACCAGATCGAGTATTAGCAGCAGGAACTCAGCATTGGTGCATGCATCATCGTTGACATCCATTTTGGTTGGATTCAATTCCGCCGACTGTTTGCTCTCCAATATGCGTTGCACTGTTTCACTCACAGCCGACTGCAGAAATCCGCTGCACTCTGTGCGCATATACAAATCCATCAATGTGGTGGCCAGCGAGGCGCCACGGAACAATGTTGTGGTCTCATTCTCACGCGCCACCTCCGCCTGGCACAGTATGCGTATCAATTCCGTTTCCCTCTTCTCATGCCGGAAGACACGCAGCAACGCTGTCGCCAGCGGCACACGATCGTTGTGACAGAGTTCCGCCAGTGCCTTGACTGCATGCAGCTCTGGTTCGAGCAGAAGTTGCTGCAGTGGACTGTACTCCTCGCACGGCATTATCAGATCATCCAGATAACGCATACGCAGACGCAACGAACCCCATTCACCCATGGGCGTCATGCCTGTCAGCTGGTACCAGCCCTCTGTCTCCTGGCCGTTCTTCAGGCTGGCCAAATCAATGGTCAGCTCCGCCACCTCCGAGTCCTTGCCACGCTTGCCGCGCGACACCAGCGTAATGGTCAGCGATACAACATCTGGTGGCACATCGCTGCAAGGTGAAAGAGTAGCTTAATAAGTGGAAGAAAGATTAGTGGGAGATTTGCAACTTACTCGAGCACAAACTCCTCCTCCCACACGGGTTCGGGTGCAATCTTGACACGCGTCTTGCCCACCTTGACCTGATTTAGGGAGATGCTGCAATAGGGATGTGGCACCAGTTTGAATGGCAATCGATGCGCCTCCAGTACATGCAAATTAAGGCAACGCAATTCGCGCAGACGCGACACCTTCTTCTGTGCACGACTCAATTGCGAATCACATTGTGCCTTCAGTGCATTAATCCATTCCACATAGCTCTCCTGACTGGGCGCACACAAGTATGTAACTGTCGCTAGGCAGGGCAGGGCACGTTCGACAATCTGAAAGCAATAGGGTCGCTCCCAGAGAGAATCGTGACACTGATACAGATACGCGCACGACAAATCGATGAGGCCCTTTGGTTTAGTCTTTTTGGGATTGTCATAGAAGCACAGCTGCGTCTCGGCATTCTCGTTGATCAGTGCAAAGTATAATTGCTTCCACTTGGTTGTCTTATCGGACTTCTTATTCAAATGACCATGATGCTTGATACCCTTGATTTTCTTCAATCCAATCTGATCGCGGCATTCTCGCAATGTGGCATAGATCTTCTCGGCGGCCTTCTCCACCACATATTGTTGATTGAACTCCGGCTGAGTGCCATTGACAACGGGATGATTTAACGAATGTCCCTCGACAATTTGCTCCTTGCGATAACGATTAATAACCGCATCGAGGCATTCGAATGTCCTGCCACCCATTAGATAACGTACACCCTTCTTCTCAATACGAAAACGTTGTATCTGATTGTTGATGTGAAAGAACAACGAATAATCACCAGGTGAATTGTCACTGGGACGCACCAGAAAGCTGCCAGGACCAGCTGCAAAGAGATCTCTCGCTGTCATGTATATACATAAGATAATTATGCATGATATGTGATACTAACCCTTGACCAGCATGTCGACTGCCTCGTTCTTGGTGCAATTGGGATGAAACCAGGGAAACACCGTATTCGGATCGATGGAGACATCCAAATCGTCGACTAGTTCACGGAATATCATGCCCTGCTCACCCGTACGATGTGCCGTCACCCACAGCCAACCGTCGCCCATGTCATTGTGCACAAAGAAGATGTCACCCTTCTGGAAGCTCAGCTCATCCGTTTCCGGCATCTTTGTGTATGGCAAAATTGCCACAACGCGCTTCTTATCGTTAACCGGCTCTGGCGGCGCCACAGGTATGACCAGACGTTCACGCTTGAGGAGATCACTGCATGAGGTGTAATAGCCGACGAGATCACTGAGCGATATAAACTGACGTCCGCCAATATAGAAATCACCACACACGGCCGTAATGCTGAAAGAGTAGAAGGTATAGGAGGATTAGAGACTTGCTAGCGCACTATCTTAATTGATGCCTACCGAAAATGGTTGATGCCTGTGCGTCCATAGTAGCTGAGCACATAGGAGCCTGGCTTGCGATCACTTTCACGTACTGCAGAGAGAGAGAGATATATATAGATGTAGATAATGAAATTATATAGATATATTCCATAATCAACTCACCCAAGTAGCTGCCCAATTTGCCGCTGCCGCGTAGACGCGTCTCTGCCGAATAACGATCAAGTCTTCCATGGTACCATTCACTCTCCGGCGGAGCGATTATTGCCGGACGTTCGCCTGCAAGTAAATAATGTTGAAAAATACTCCAAATTAACAACATTACACAACACAAGACAACACAGCACAACATGACACGCGTGACACGTCACAGACAAACACAGAAAAAAAACAAACAATTCATTGCAAGACGACCAAATACCCTTACCACCTTAAGTTACTGCTGAAATTGAAGTAATGAAAGAATCATTTTCGACAGACTATCGATGCAACTATCGATATACATATATATTGATATTGTATGCATGATATTGATATTATAAAGCAACTTTTATTTCACATTATCACTGATAAAGCTAACTTTGCTATCATCTCTTATCTGCAATATTTTTTCTTTTTTTGCTATAAACAATCGATAAGCAAGCTTTTTGCGTTATATATATATTTTCTATCTGCATAATGTGAAACATAATAAACAATAACAAAAAAGCTTTAGAAACGCAGCAACACACACACACAAGAAGCTTTCATTTGCCATACAAAACTATCGATATCGATAGCACAATTGACACTTGCCTATACGCAGTACTGTTCCATTCTCTTTGTGGTTGCACTTTATGTTATAACCGAAGCACCCTATGAATGACAATATATTGGCAACGCTGGCGAAGGGCGAACAAAATGCAACGGTAAACTTCTCAGATAACTTACAACTAACGTCGTCCGCCATTTTGATTAGCAATCACTGTCGATTGCAGTTGCTATAATTAACAATAACAAAATATGAACAACACAACAGCAACAACAAAAGAAATCACACTAAGAGCGATAAAATGTGGCGCAGCTTTTTGTCATAAATAGAAACGTGCCAGCTGCAAGAAACGTACTAAAATAATACTCGCAAGGCTGCGTCGTTTTCTAATCAATTGACGACGAAGCGCGCTACCCTCAAGTTGCGCCATTAAGCGTTAATAAAATAGAAATATAATATATAAGCATACAAACAAAGACATACATATGCATGTATATATGCATGTATGCGGCTGTGTGCGTACTTATGTATTAATGGAGTGGCGATAAAAACTAATGCATGTGCGTCATCAAACATGCAACGACAGAGGGACAGTGCATCCGATTGTTAATCGATAGTAACAAAATGTGTGTGTGTGAGAGAGAGAATGCAATCCACATGCATACGGCCATTTTGTATGGGGATCAATTGTAATCAAGCAACTGCTGCTGCTGATTATCGGTTATCGAAGTCAAACAATGTTTAGTATGATAAGCACAACAGCAGATATGCATAGCTAAAGGTCACACACACACAAAGAGAGTGAAAGAGAGTGAGCGCAGTCAGACCATGACTTGACGCAGGCGCGTGACTCACGAACGGCTACGCAGACGCAATAATTGCCAAAGCTGTTGCTGCTGTTGTTGTTGTTATTGTTGTTGCTGCCCATGACGCATGGACACGCGCGTGCATGACACAGTAGCGCACAGTGGAGTGCATTGCACCTTGGGAGAGAGGGAGTGAGAGCATAGAAGCAGCAAGGCTGCCTGCCACACAGCTGATGATTCACCTGAGGTGAACTCATGCCGCGCATGTATGTGTGTTCGTGTGTGTGTATTTATTCATATTTATATATTTTTGTTTGCAAACAGGTTTGCAGTAACAAATTCAACTTTCATTATCGATAACAATTTAATACTATTTGTCACACAGGGTGTTTCATTTGATTTAATTACTCACCATTCAGCATGTGAGGACCATCGAACTCATCCTGATCCAATTCCTGTGCCAGATCGGCCAAATCAATGCCGCCTGTTGCCATCATGGCGCTAAGACCCGTTATACCGCCCAATGCCGCTAGGTTACCGTCATCGGAGCCGCCCGTTGGCGAGCCAAGTTTATCTTTCTGAATGACAACGTCCACATTACCCAAACGCATTAAATCTGCCATTGATTGGTTGTTGTTTTTGTTGTTTGTTGGTGGTATTTTTGTTTTTTGGTATTTTTTGGTTAGTTTTCAAATAATGTTTCAAATGCAAATGCAATGCGTATGTTTTGATGTATGTGTGTGTTTGTTTGTTTGTGAGTGTCAATATGTGCGTAAGCAGCTGTGCAGATGTTCGTTGTTGTTGTTGTTGGTGGGCAGCAGCAGAGAGAGCGAGAGTGAGAGAGCAGCAGCAGCGCGCACGCTGCGCCTTAACTCACAATAACAAAATGTCGTATGAGTTTTGAGTTGCTCGTTGTTGTTGTTGATATTATTATGCCGGCGATGCGTCGCGCTGTAATAATGCAAAATAGACACAGGCAAAGCCAAAGAGAGAGAGTGAGTGAGTGGGCAAGCATGAGTAAGTGAGAGCGAGCTGTGTGAGTGTCTCTTCGACTGTGCATGCGTCTGAGAGATGCGAGACTATGTATGCGTGTGTGTGTGCGTGTCTGTGTGGGTGGCGTTAATGAGTGAGTGAATTTACAAGCAATTTGTTATAAACAAAGTGCAATATGCATGACTGCCCCACGACCATGTCTCTGTGTGTGTGTGTGCATGCGCCTGTATTCGTTAATAGCCTTATGTATGTCTGTCTGTGTGTGTGTGCCGGCAAAAGCATGCAACTTGAATTGCAAGCTTACAGACGTCGCGCCGCCGTCTCGCATGCACATGTGTGCGTGTGTGTACATGCAGTGCATACACATACACAGTCACAGAGCTACGTAGAAGGAGCAATGGCACAATAAAATTCAAATGGAACCAAGAAAAAAACGTTGAATGAAAATTTCTCGTTTCCGTTTTAGCGCACCCCAAAGTCCAACATACACACACATACAGACCGCCCCCCACAAACACAAACACCCTGGGTCTATACTTCACCCACACCACCCTGTGCTTGTTTGAAGTTTCGTTGAGTTTTGTGTTGTTGTATGTGGGCAGCCCGCTTCAACGGGTGTTTCGTGTGTCCTAATTGCTAAACAATTGCGGCTATTTAACGATTCATTCAAATACCGTTACCGTTTCAATTAATATGCATACACATACACACATATGCGTGTGTGTGCGCGTATGTGACTAGCTGACCCCTCCGAAAGTGAGTTATATGTACGTACTCGATCTCAGACTCCACCCTCTTGGGGCATGGCCACCCCTTTCGCATACACGTACAATATTTGACACTCGCACGCACACAGTTGCATGCACACACACACACCGTAAGACACTTGGGGCAATGCAAACGAATAAGGCAACAAAAGAAAGCAGCAGAAATTTTCTACACTTACAATGTATACGTCTGTATGTATGTGTTGTCTATAAGTGCGCGTGTGTGTGTGTCTGTGTGTGTGTAGGTGGGTATATGTGTAAATTTTAGCACCATACACGAGACGACGACGACACACAGTCAAACGAGACGCACTTTCAACACACAAAAACAACAAGCTCTATAGACGTTTTTTTCAGGACATTTCCAATGGGTTTTATTTTGATTTGATTCGATAAAGTAATTCACTGATTTGTCGTTTAAGGAAAAAGCACAGCCAATTCAGAAATACTCGGTTCGCATTCGCTGTGTGTGCCCGCACCGTGCCCGTACAATACGCGTTTTGTTTTGCGGCGCACACACACATTGGGGATGTTGATATCACCGAGTATCGATGCATCGATACTTTTGCTGCTCCCAAACATATCGATGTTTATTTGAAAATCGATATAACGTGTTTTTTTTTACATTGCTATTATCAAGCAACTTAAGCCATTGAACATGCGATATTTTGTGTCATTTATAAATGATTAATAGCGATTGATATGATATTACAATAAATAAAAATCATAACTTAGTACTATAAATAAAATTGAGTGCCTTTGTTACGTATCGATGTTCTGCTAAGTTGCACTCGTTTTTACCTCTATTCGATAGTTGCAAACATCTGCATCGATATATCGATCGTTGTGTTTGCACATCTCCATTACAACCTGCTTTATTTTGACAATGCGTGCGCGTATTTAGTTGGACGTAAATGTGTTATGTGCTGCTGCCAACGTGCGCGTAATACGTTTAATTTTAAGCTAAAGTGGATGTTTGCAATAATATACTAGGACAGTTAAAATAAAATTGATGACTAACTTCATGCCTAGCAGAACTGACAGCTAAGTGCACTTTGGGCCATATCTACACGCGTACTTGAGCACAGGCACACACGCACACGGGACAGCACACGCATACATATACATATATATATATAAAGTTAATATAATTGGCTGCAGGTTGCTGCAGCTGCAACTGAAATCAAAAACAACGGAAACGTTATACGGACAATATGCTTAATCTGGATACGACTAAGAAAAATCAATCGCCAATAATGCAACCGCTACCTTCATTTCAGGTAAGTTACAGCAGAGGGGTCAATGCGGTAGCATCCAAAAAGAATAACAATAACAAGGGGAACGGCAGCAAGAACAAAAACAAAAATAACAGCAACCATATGAAATCATCTGTTCCAGTTGACATTCAGCGATTTCTTATAGTCTTCTTTGTTGTTGTTGTTTGGGCCAAAAAGTATTGCGCATTGTTAATTGTTTTTGTTGTTCATGAATCGCACGTTGATAAACCAAACACAAACACACACACACACGTGCATACACAAACATACATGCATATATGTATATATTGTGACTTACAGCAAGGCTGTTTTCAAGCACTGTAAGCCCAGCCCCAAAACAGCTGCGACGCACTTTACATTCTCGAAAAGGGGCACGGCGCAAAGGCAACTACGTAAAACACAAAATGCTCAAAAACAGCTCACTAGTTTATCAGCGCGACCACAACAACAACAACAAAGAGCTACTATTGCGGCTTTGATTTAACAGACATCGCAAGTAGCATTTGCCATCTCATTCGCACTCGCGTTACTTGCATGATGAAATGCATGAAAAAACAAATGCAATAAGCACTATTGATAAGGATGGCACAATAAGATATTCAGATCAAATCACTTAATATCGTTATCGATATCATTAGCTAAATCTGCATAGCAAAAATAAATTTAGACAAAAACCGCAAACTGTTAACAGTCTGTAAACCGATTGAAGGCTTTACTGTTACTGCAAACACACACACGCACACACAGGCTAGCGCCTGCACTCATACACGTGCACTCTCTCGCGGGTGTACAAAATAATCATCATAACAAAAGAAACGCCAGAAGTTTTTTTGAACTGCGTTGTCATTTAACCGAACAGAGGCAAACACCGCACTTCGTGCTGCTGCTGAGTCATTATATATACAATATATATATTAAACGAAAATCAAATCGCTGCTTAGACTTTTAAATGTTGTTCTTGTTGCATTTCGTACTTATTTATTTTTTAAAATGGCTTTTCTCGAGTCGATAACGGAGGTGCGCGCCAAAAAGCCGAAAAAAAAGCAATGGTAAACAAACGGTTAACTACTCTTTCTCTCTCTCTCTCTTTCGTTTTGGCGCTCTTGCGCTTTTACAGGACGAGGCACTGCGCGGCGATGTTTTCAATGATGCGGAATTTCGATCGATACCTTTTATCAATACAAATGAATTCGATTACGCGGATAATGCCAATGGCAGCGTGACACGAGCATTTCTATTTATCGATTCGGAGGAGAATTTGCAAATAGCAACGCCAGAATTATTTTGCAAGAAACTCAAGTGTAAGGAACAGGACAAAATCAAAGTGATCTCAATATTTGGCAACACTGGCGATGGCAAATCGCATACGATGAACGAGGTGTTTTTCGATGGTCGGCCAGTGTTTAAAACATCGCAAGAGCAAAGCTCCTGTACCATCGGTGTCTATGCGGCAATGCAACGCAAACAGGGTGTTCTCTGTTTGGACACCGAGGGACTGTTGGGTTCAACAGCAACGAGCAATAAGCGCATGCGTATGCTGCTTAAGGTGAGTTTCGATTGCATGCAATTAATCGATAAACATTTGAATTTATTGATATTTATTATTATTTACACATATTTATTGTTTGTGCAATGTTTACGCCTTCAGATACTTGCCATTTCGGATATTGTCGTCTATCGCACACGCTCGGAGCGTTTGCACAGTGATATGTATGAATTTTTGGGCACCGCATCGACGGCATTCTGCAAGCATTTCACCCAGGCACTGCACACCATGGGCAAGGGCAGCATACTGGGACCAGCTGTGATCATATTCCACGAGACGCACTACACAAAGCCACTGGAGAGCTGTAAGTAAACCTCCGAAGGGGAGATTATCTCTTCGACTCTTTAGCCTTCTGCTACTTCTACTCCTTGAGCTCCTTCTGCATCTCCTTCTCCTACTCCTCTTCTCCTCCTTGAGCTGCTCTAGCATCTCCTTCTCCTACTCTTGTATGTCCTCCTACTTCTCCTGCTCCTTCTACGCCTCCTTCTCCTCCTAGAGCTCCTCCAGCATCTTCTTTTCCTATTTCTTGAGCTCCTCCAGCATCTTCTTCTCCTCCTCCTGCATGTCCTCCTTTTCCTGCATGTTCTGCTTCTCCTGCATGTCTTCCTACTTCTCCTACTCCTTCTGCGCCTCCTTGAGCTCCTTGTTCATCTCCTTCTCGAGCTTCTCCTTCTCCTTGAGCTCCTTCAGCATCTCTTTCTCCTTCTCCTACTCCTTCTGCGCCTCCTTCTCCTCCTTGAGCTCCTCCAGCATCTCCTTCTCCTACTCTTTCTGCACCTCCTTTTCCTTCCACTCCTTATCTCATCTGTCTGTCTCTACTCCTTTGGCTTCTTGAGCTTCTGCATCTCCTACTCCTTCTGCTTTTCCTTAAACTCCTCCTTCTACTCCTTTTCCAACTCTTTTTGCACCTCCTCCTTCTTCCATTCCATCTCTCATCTATCTGACTATCTCTTCTCCCTCAGCTGTGGAGGAAAGCGCCGAGGATCAGCTGCGCAGCAGCTTTGCCCGTCACAACTGCGAGACGAATGCGTTCAGTTCGCTGCGCTATGTTGGCATACAAACGGATGCGAATAAGCCAACAAATTTCCAAAAGATACGCGATGCACTCAGCTTGGAGATCGACAACACGGCCGTGCGTTCGCCACGTCAACCTGCTGTGGTGTTCAGGGCAATGAAGCTATTGAATCAGAAATTTGCTGGCGAGATTATTGAGAAGACAATCAATCCGTTTCCAGACCAGTATTTCACCTGCAATGCCCACTGTGAGTCGTGCAGTCGACGCTGTCAGCGTTCCATGGGACACGTCAGCGATGGTGAGCCGCATTTCAATACGCAAATCTGCAACTATCAGCATCAGCACGAGAACAAGCTGTATCTGTGCAAGGCGTGCTATAACAATGGCAAGGAGGTGGTGGTCAGCATACGCACACAGTCCCAAACGGACACCACCTGGTCGGGCTTTGCCAAATATGTGTGGAAGGGCGATGTCATTGAGTGTCCCTACTGTGGCGAGATCTATAGGGCGCGTCAGTATTGGTATGGCAACAAGTCGCCGGAGGCATCTGTGGTGCAGTGAGTAAACCAAGCAAGATTTCAAGCAGCAGTTTAACCCCCCCCCCCCTCTCTCTCTCTCTCCCCCACTGTGTGCAGTGTTCAGGTGGTGCATGTGTGGGAGGGCGGCAATGCAGCGGGACGCACCAATGCGCACTCGGCACAAATGGTGCTGGACAGCGTGAACAGCTTCAGCGAGGCGGTAAGCACCTACTCGGGTCCCTGGGCCAAGGCCTTGAGCGGCATGCTGGCGGACAAGGTGGCGCCCAGCTACTGGCGACCCAATCAGGAGATCATTGTAAGTCATGGCAAGAGATCTATAAAGGATTATTCTATAAATTTAACTCTGCTTTCCTACTGCCCTTGCAGCTGTGCCACGCCTGCAAGCGTAACTTTGAAAAGACTGGCCTGTCCAAGCATCATTGTCGTGGCTGTGGCGAAGGCTTCTGTCATCCGTGTAGTCAGCACAAGGTGCCGGTACCAGCGCGCAGCTGGTTGCAGCCAGTGCGCGTCTGCAACGATTGCCATCAGCAGCTGCAGCGTGAATCGAATGCGATACCGGGTAAGGAAGGTGCGCAGTATGGCCGAAGCAGCTTCTACCTCTCTCTCTCTCTCTCTGTCTCTCTCAGTGTATCACTCTCTTTCTATTTATCTATCTGTCTGTGTCTATCTCTCTCTATCTCTGCCTAGTTTAGAAGCAGAGGAGACTCCTCTAACTTCTTTACTTTTGAAGTCTGTCATCTGTTATAGTCTTAACTGTCTCTTCTACATCTGCTTCATCATCTGTCTATCTCTCTTTCTGCATCTTCTACACCAGCTAGTTATCTCTGTCTGCTACAGCATCTAGTGCTCTCTTTTCTGCACTATCTGCCTCTCTCTCTCTGTCTACTTTACTATCTATCTATCTCCATTTTGAACCCCACACTTGAACCCATTTATTAAAAACCTTTTTGCGCATTATTGCTGTCAGCTTATCAATTGTCAGATCGGTTTACTATACACTATATATAGTATACTACTTATCTTACTTCAGTATCACTCTCCCTCTCTATTTCTTTTACTCTTTCTCTCTCGCATTTAATCGGTATCTCTGTGTGCTCTTGAGTCTCTCTACAAAGAACTTGCCTTCATACTTCACGCTGCTCTCTCCATCTCCCCCCTCTCACTCGCACTCATTGCATGCAACTGTAACAGTTTCTCTTGTATTCACCCACACACACACACACAGTTGTTGCAAGTCAAGATCAAGCAGCCTCACTTACTTATTGCAATTCAAATCTGACTATCGCCTGCACAGGCTCCAAGCCAATGAACGATGAGGGCGACATTCTGGTGCGAAAATACGGTGAGACAATCTACAACACCATCAGCAGTGTGGCAGCGGTGGCCATTGACTATCCCAAGGGTAAGACTACTACTGCCAGTCAGTCAGTCAGTGTGTGTGTGCCCCTCAAGCTTATCTTCATGTTCTTCCTGCAGAAATGATCAAGGACAGCGCACGTCCCTCGTATTGGGTACCAGATGCCGAGTCGCCACATTGCTTCATCTGCAAATCTGTGTTTGGACATGCCAAGGAACTGGAACTGGAGTTGGCACGCAAGGCCAGCAACAAGGTGTCCTCGTCTTCCGCCAACAACAGCCACAACAATAGCAGCAGCAGCAGCAACAGCAGCGCATCATCGCCACATGCTTTGGGCAAACCAATTGTGGATGTGCGGCGTCATCATTGCCGTCGCTGTGGCCAGGCCATTTGCAGTGGCTGCTCAAAGATGCGCATGCCGGTGCCGGAACGTGGCTGGCTAACGGATGTGCGTGTCTGTGATTCCTGTGCCTGTGTGCCGCGTGCCTCGTGCGGCAGCAATGGCGCCGGCGCTGGCAATAGCATTTCCAGTGCCATCTCTGATGCCATTAATGGCGATGATGAAACAGTTGAGCGGCATTTGAACGATAACAGGCGGCACAGCAGCAGCAACAATAGCAACAGCAACAGCCACAGCAACAGCAACTGCAATGATTATCGCAATGGCAACGCAACTGTTGCACATGGCAATGGCAGCAATGGCAACAATGGCAATGCCAATGGCAACTGCAATGTCAGTGACGATGTCAAGGCAAAGAGTGAATGAGACGCGCTGCTTGCGTGCAGCCACAATAGACGCAGCAGCAGCAACAACTACTTCATCAAATACAGCAACTACAACAACAACAACAACAGCAACAACAACAATGACAACGACAACTGCAATTCAGTCACAATCTGGAGCAAGTGCCCAGGCAAACGTTAGGAACGGAACCGTCGGCTGCCGCAACTGGTTCAACATGAGAAATCATACAATGTGATACTATATGTTCTGATGATACCTACTATATACATGCATACATACACATATACATCTATCTATCTATATATCTATCTCTATATATATATTTCGTGTACATACATAGCTATATGTTCGATACCTCTCTGTAATCAACTAGACATTTTTTTGTTTGACATTATCCGCCACTTCTTTTTCTATTGTCCTCTCTCGCGTTTTGTATTTGAATAAATTTAATAAAATGAAACCAAAAAGCATTAAAAATTCAAACAAATGTATCTGTATGTGTGAGACTATAGAGTAAGTATGTATATTCTTCCACCTTATCAACGTGTACAGCGCAGTGGAATTAGCTCTGTCTGCGGCTGCAAGTGACAAAGAATACATATTTATATACAAGGTATGGATGGTACTGCAAGGTATGGTACAGTGAGGTACTGTGAGGTACTGTGAGGTACTGAAAAGCACTGGAAGGTGCTGTAAGGCATTGAAAGGTAGTTAAAGGCACTATAAGGCACTGTGTGGTACTGTAAGCTACTGTGATACCAATAACAAAGCAAAAAGAAAGGCTACCTTCGTTCTTATCTTCTTTGATTCTTCCAATACTTGTGTATAATGGGGCAGAATTGAATGGTATTGTGTGTAAACAAGATTATGTCTCTCAGTTAAATTTTTTCTTAAATCAAAATTGGTTTTCATACAAAAAACCTTAATTTAGGTCGATTATTCCTATGGCAGCTATATGTTATAGTGGTCCGATTTTTATTGAAATGTTATATGCATATTATATATGGTATAAAGAAAAAGTCCGATATAGTAAATTTGGTTGCAATATCTTGACAAATAAAAAAAATCAGCCGATGGTTTGTATGGCAGTTTTACGATATATCGGTTCCACCCGGCTTGTTCTGACTTATTTACAGCGTACACCAAGTTTCAGAAAGATAGCTATAAAACTGAGAGACTAGTTTGCGTTACAACAGTCGAACGGACGGATAGACATACTGATTCAGAACATATATAATATATCTGCCACGCCTCCTTTTGCCCGTTACATACATGTTCACAATGTTGGTATACCCTTTCTTGACCATTTTCAATGCTCGAAGCGTATAATTAATGTAGTCTCTGCAAGGATATAAAATAAAACATAACTTATCAGTGTCAATCAATGTTAGACTAGTATAGGAACAATCGGCGGATATATGAACCTGCAAAGAACCTTCAGCACGCCTTTCTTTGTGCTTATTTCTTCCCATAGACAAAAGTAGACATCTGTTCAGTTTGATCAGCTCCAGTATGGAAGTCGCACTACTGTTCATAACTCAAAATATCAGCAGTACACATAACCTCAATTGTCAACTGCAATATATATATAACCTCCCAATTCCTATCAGTAAAAATAACTAAGCAAAACTCAAACAATTTTTGTTGTTGTTGTTTATTTAATTATAATATAGCATTGTGTTGTTCTTCGTTTTCTTTTCGTATTATTTTAAAATAATCATAGTCATATGCCATACATCGATTTATGTATATATGTATATATATATATATATATATTTATATTCATTCAGAGCGCTCTGAAGTTTGTTGTTCCTTTCCATCGAATACTAAGAGGAAGGAAGTTGTTAATTATCAATATATATATATATTTCTTGCGTTTACAAATCAAAATAAAAATACGAAACTCTCTGGGATAAATCAACGTTATATAGACGAGGGCAGGGGGCACGTCTAGGGATTTGACAACAGAAACAGGAAAAAAAAGAAGTTTGCCAGAATGTATGGAAACAAACAATAATTTTAAATTGGATTTACATCGTATACATGATCTTAGTTTTGTTATTAGTATTTTCTTTTTTTGTTTTGTTTTTTTTAAGTATTTTGTTGTTTTTGTTTTAAGTTTAAGTTGCCATAAATATTTGTAATAAAAGTTTGTTGTTTATCGTTTGTTTATATGCGTAATACTTTAGTTGACAACTGTGCAGGAACTGTTAGACGACATGCCGTATAACAGTTGCATAGACACACGCATCTTGATGATGTTGTTATACGACATGCCGTATAACAGTCGCATCAACACACACAGATCTTGCGCATAGGCTGGTATACAATTTGTTAGTAGCTTTTATTTTCTTTTGTTTGTATTTCTTTATTTATATATATATATATAGTATGTATATAGTTATATATATGTATGTATATATGATAAATGGGAGTTTCGTTCTAGTATACATTTGTTCTTGTTCTTCTTCGCGAAGGTATACAATTTGCGTAGCAATCGTGAGTATACGTATACGTACTTGTGTGTGTATATATATATCTGTTATTCTTTATATATATATATATATATATAGTTCGTATTTCATGATTTTAGTATACATGAGTTTATCTTCTTGTTGTTGTTGTTTTTGTAAATTTAATTTTAGTATACAATTGTTTACGTTCTCATATTTGTTGTGGTTTTAATTTTTGTTATTGCGGCTTAGAGACTACGAAAAAAATATATAAACTATTTAAACTAATGCCTAGTAGAAAGTTATCTTCATCGATTTATCTCAAAAGTTGTTTTGTTTTATATAGTTATAGTAAGTTAGTTTTGTGATTTTTACGTATTTGAGGTTCACAATTAACGTTAGAGCGCAATAAGCGAAAAGTTTTCATATATATATTTTCATTTTGTTTTCTCTCATGGCGCGGAGGGAGGCGAAGTGAAAGCGTTGACAAACATAAAGGACGAAATTGGCTTAGAACATAATCTACGACACATATGTATAGATATATATATATATATATATACATAGAACATATGTATATACATATATATATAGAACTCGATTCTTAAGTTACTAAGCACACACAAAGTAAAAGTAAAAGGCAAAAGTAATTGAAGAACTAAAGACAGCAAACAGAAAATAGAAAACCTTGTGCAGATTACAATTTATTTAGCAAAAAAATATAGTTTTAATTAATTAATTATTATTGCAACGCAAAATGGTTTCATTAAGTGCTATGTGTACATGTGTGTGTGTGTGTGTGTCTATATAATGCATGCACATGCAGTCAGTCAAGTAACTCTCTTTACATTACATTCTAAAGAGTCTAAAGAGTGACTTGACTGACTGTATATATCTGTATATAGAAATGCGCTGGGCTGGTTGTGCATGCGTGTGTGTGTATGTGTGTGTGTGTGTGCTTTGCTGCTGGACTGTGTGTGTGTTGTGTTGTTGCTTGTTTTGTTTATCGTTTCGTACATAATATTAATTAATTAGGACATAATCGTATACATAATTGATTGTATGCTACATTCACACACAGCACGCAAACACGCACACTCAAACACACACACACACACACTCTCGCACATAAGTTTACATATACATATATATGCCTGTGTGTGTGTGTGTGTTTATATGCATTTAATATATTTAAAAAAAATGTTCTCTATTTGTTAATAAAATTATGAATTTGTTTGTGTGTTTTAGCTTTGGCAAGCCTATCCTCAAGGGCTAAGATCCTGATGCAAATTGGGATCATAGCCGCCCATGCTATTGTCATACGGCTGCTGTTGATCATAGCCACCAGAGCCCATGGGATAACCCATTGAATCCTGTGGCGGTGCGGGCGACATCATTGGCGTTGTGGTGCCACTTGGCGGTCCGGCCATTGAATATGGCGAGGCGCCTGCCGCCTTCTTGGCCGCATACAAATTTGCCTCCTCCTGTGCCTTGCCAATGTTCTTCTTATAGCGAATGCGCTTGTTGCCAAACCAATTCGATACTTGCGACACCTGTACAACAGTAAACACATATTATAATAAATTCAGATAAAGATATAGAGATATGAAGGGTGATTTTTTAGCTATTATCTTTTTAGCAACATGGGTTTAAAGAGCTGACGCACATTCCGTGTTTTGTCTCACTGTCAAACAGCTTCAGTTTGGTCTATAATTTAAACATGAAACTTACAGTCTTATCAGAGTATTCATTTCATTCATTTATTACACTGTTAATGAAGCTCATCGCGCTCAACATTTGCATAAAATAAACAACAAACATTCAATTATATGCACCGTATCGATACAAATAAAGATGTCATGCATTTCTCTGCATTTTTTGTGTGTTCTTTTTTGTTCGAAAAACTTTGCTATAGCTCTTTAAAAAATCACCCTTTATATATATATATATATGCAGCAGTGTGTACTCACTGTGATGCCACACTTGCGCGCCAGCTCCTCCTTGGCCTCTTCGGATGGATACGGATTGCTCAGATGACTATAGAAATACTCGTTAAGTATTTCGGATGCCTGCTTGCTAAAATTGCGACGTTTACGGCGTGCATCAAGGAAACGGGAACGTAAGATCATAACCGCTTCGCAGGTCGATTGCTTCAGCTGCATCTGTATCGAGCTGAATTTCTTGTGTATTATCTGCACCATGCGCTCAATTTCTTTGGGTGTGATGGGTCTGTATAAAGGCAAGAGTTTAATTATTAATAAACGTATACAAATGTCTCTCTCTCTCCACTGTCTGCTACTCACCTGGTGCGACTCTGCTCGCGCAGCAAGTTCATGACGTGCGTGGTGAACTCATTGCAGGCCTGCTCATATTTCTCCAGCTCCTGATGATAGATCTGACGAATTTGTGCCAATTTGGCGCGATAATCCGAATGCTCGATGGCATTGTCGGCACCATCGATAGACAGCGAGCCACCCTGACTGGCTGCTGCCGCTGAGGCAGCTGCTGCACCGCCGCCGCCCTTTTCGGGACCGGCCACACCCTCGGCAATCAGCATGTTGTCCAGGCGCATCAATTGCGGATCTGGTGGCTCCTCCTCTTGCGTGTTGCGAATCGACAGTACTGCAATTGAGGCAAGATAAAAGTAAAAACAATGAAATGAGCAGCACAACTATTGTAGAAGAGATTCACATACAATCAAGAAAAGAGTTTAAAGTTTCTTTAACTCCCTCTCCTACTCTCTGTATCTCTTTCTCTTACGCTATTCCCTCTCTCTCTTTCAATCTATCTCTTACTCCTTTTGCCTCTCTCTCCATCTAACTCTTACTCCTTTTTCCTCTCTCGCTCTCTTGCTGTGGCCAGCACAGGCCCACCAACTAAGCCAAGCGCCAAGTTGCACGTACAGAGCTCACTCCCCTTAACAATCTTATTGCATTATGTCGATAGTCTGAGTCTTGTGTGTGTGTAGTGTATCTCGTGTGTGTGTATTGTGTCTTGTGTGTGTCTGTTAGTTGTGCTGCTGAGCCAGGCACACGCACACAAGAGAACACATAAAATTTTATGACAACAACAAACGAAATCTACCAAGTTTCTGCCATATTGTCTAGGGAAATGCGTGTTTCTGTTGTTCTTCTTGCTGTTGTTGTTGTTCTTGATATTGTTGTTGTTCTTGTTGTTGTTGCTGCTGCTGTTCCTGTTGTTCTCGCTGCTGCTGCCGTTCCTGTTGTGTCTGCTGTTTGTATTATTCGCAAGTCATGTCTATGCATGAATTAGATTCAGCGCCAAATGCCGCTGCCTTCCTTTGCTGAATCTTAATCACGTTGGCAAGCCAAGGAGTTAGTCTGCTCAAAGCTGCAAACATTTCGCGACTGCCAACAATTGACTACTCCTTGCTGCCACCTACCTTGCCCCGCCCTCGCACCATCCCCTTCCTCTCTGCAGTCTGCCACACGCAACGCAAAAGCTCATCAGCATTCCGCACAATGGCAAAGCGCGCACCAGAAGGCTGCAAGGGATAGCAGGCATAGAGGGAAGGTAGGTAGGGGGGTAAGTTTGTCGCCTGCCATGTATTATGTATATATCTGTGTGTGTGTGTACACGCTGCTGCAAGGCAAGACAATTGCCCAGGATAAGCGCCAAGAACAAGACACAACTAATGAAATCTTACCATTTGGCTAACCTTCCCCCTCCTCACTCTCTATCTCCCTCTCGCCCTCACTCTCTCCCTCCCTTCCCACCTCTCTCTCTTTCTCTCTCCTCTCGTTTGTCTCTGTTGCAAGCTGTGACCCCGCGCTGGGCTGCTTGAATAATACATGCTGCGACATGGCTCTGGGAACTGTCGAAACTGCTCACAACTTGCCTTGAATTCAAACTGATAAACGTTATAGCCAAAGTTCCCCGTTTGCAAATGGACATTAACTTGGGCACGGGCAGAGCCAAAGATTAGGTACACTGCGGAGAACGTTGTAGGGTTGTGTTATTCTCCTTTAACAAACTTAAAGTTTGATCTTTTGTTAAGGCTCAATTGTCTTTTCTCTGCTTTCTTTGGCTTGGTGCTACAAGTTGGACTATAAACATATATTTATATACCTACATATAGAAATGTAGGGTAAGCTAGGTAGGTACATAGGGTAGAAGGGTAGTAGAGGCAGCAGAAGCTGTGGTAGATCTCACAAGGCATATATATTCCTAAACAGCATGTAGAGCCGTGTCGACATAGTCATGTCTGCCTCTCCTTCTATTTCATAGAGACTAGAAGAGTTGGTACTGGGGTCAAATTTGTTGACAATATGTTTCATTATTGGGCGCAGCTTAGGTTTAATTTAGAATTAAGCCACGCAAGCGAATTACAAGCGTGATTTCAATAATGGAATGTACATTTTCTGTTGAGCACAATAACTAATAGCATTTAAATGATTTCAAGTGATTTGACTGCAATCGGATAATTAATATAGAAGTTATTTAAAAAGTAATTTTAGTGGAGTACAGATTTCTAAGTCTTCGCCTGCAAGTATGCAGTACAAAACACGCTAAGCATAAGAATCTTATATTTAAGAGATCATGTTAATAATGAGTGCCGAGTATATCACAGTCTGGCACCAGAGCACTAGCCTTAAAGCTGGAGAAACACTTATGATACATCGATAAACATCGATGTGTCATATGAAAAACATCGAAGTTTCATTTGAAAAACCTCAGCAAACATCAATGTTACTCTAACTCTATCTAGCATACCCAACTGTAGATTGCCTGTCTTTCCCTTCATTAATTTGTTTGCTTTTCTATAATTCCACAAGTTTATCTAACATCTCCAAATTAAACCTAAAGAACTTGAACATAGTTCAGTCTTTACTTAACTCCCTTGACATTGATAATGCATCGTAGTCTCTCAAGCTATCCTAAGCCTTATCGCACTCTACCTAGTCTGCTCCTACCTAGTCTGCTCTCAAAGATCTTTCGACTTTTATGTCATACTTCCAACAGGAAAACCTCAGTAAACATCCTTGTTTCTCCAACTTTACCTAGCAAACCCTCCACTGTAGAATTCCTGCCTATCCCCTCATTCATTTTTTCGCTTTTCTAAGATTCTACAAGTTTGTCTAACATCTTCAAATCAAACCTAAAGAACATGAACATAGTTCAATCTTTCCTTAACTTCCTTGGCATTGATAATGTGTCGTAGTCTGTCAAGCTACCCTAAGCCCTTATCTTCTCCCATCTAGTCTGCCTTTTCTCTAAGAACTCTCTCTACTTATACTTTTCATACTGCTCTCAATACTCACAGTAACTGCTTCATTATCATTGCTTCAGGCCTAATCTATGCAAACTGCTCAATATATATCCATTAACTCGTCGCACAAGCAAAATGCATTTTGGCCATCAGACTAACAGCTCATTTACAGCGGCATAAAGGTGTTAGGGCGTAAATTAACATTAAAAGCGACGCATTAACATTTCTGTTACTTGCAATTAGAGTTGGGGCTAAAACTTATACACCATACAGTGGGGCAGAGGGAGGGGGGCCCAACATATTGCACGACACTGGCGACAGCTGCCCCAATACGAGGACAACAACGACAACGACGAGGGAGGCTGAGATAATGTTGTAGGCAAGTTATAAAAGTGGGCGGGGCAGTGCGCGACTGCTGTGTGACATCGGTGGTTGCTTTATTTGGTTAAGGTTAGCCAGAATATTGCTAAAGTTTTGCAACTTACTGCCAGGCGAAGGGGGGAAAGGTGTGAGGAGTGGGGAAGAGCAAAATGCTGAGGGCGTGGCTATGCGAACAATTTCTCCCAGCAAGTTTGATTAGAAACATTGCAAGAAGTTTTCTATTTTTTTTGTTTCTAATAGTTTCGAGTTAATTTTAACTTTTAGCTTAAAGCCAAAGTAAACTGAAGATGAAAGGGTAGCACAGAGTTTAAACGTCTTTTTTCATTATTAAGGTATGTAAATATTTCGTTTGTAACTCTATATAACTTATAGAACTTGTAGGGTTTAAGTATTATGCTGATCATGTATTGAATTCAGCGAATGAAGAAGGAATTCTTGTTAAATTTCCAATATCTCTCAGGTTAATCAATAAAATAATTTGTTAATGTTTCTTCTTTTTGTTGAAAGAGCTCTTTGAGCTTTAAAGTGTGTCCGCTTGTCTTCAATCTATAAAACCATCTATAAATAAACAATCTAGTCTAGTTGTCTAGCTATCTTCGATCTCAGCGATCATAAGAACTTTGCATTTAAAAGTTCTTTGGTTATATTTATAGACTCGAAGTTCTGCCCTAGTTTGCTTGCAATCTACTCAAGTTTCCAGCGTATCTTTAAGTCATTAAGTTGGCTTTAGTTGCGTTCTGCCAGCTCGTAGCTAGAATTACAAGCTGCTTCAATTTAGACACGCGCTAAGCATAACCCTTTGCTTAGAGCTGATGAAGCAGGAGGAGTAGCTGGAGTAAGCAGGCAAGCACAGGGCGCATCATTTGCGTATCTAATGAAGCATTTAAAAGCAGCAACGCGATGCTGCCTAAGCATAGGGATACCACGCACACCCAAAGGGGGGCAACCATTTCATACCTCCAGACTCCAGTTGGAAGTGGGTTGAAACACGGAGCTCTGTTCGTAGTCGAAGTTCGGGTTTAGGGGGAGTAGTCGCGTTCGGTTCGCTTTAAATGGCATTTCCAGCTCGTAAATTTGAATGGGAATGGGCAGAAAGAAAGGACATGCTGCATAAAAGAAGAAGAAGAGGGAGCAAGGAAGCGAAAGAAGCGAAGCCAAGCGTTGCTGCTGCTGCTGTGCTCTTTTGTGTGTAATAAACATGTCGCGCAGACTGTTGCCGGTTGCTTGTTGTATGCGTCACACAGACACACACCAACACACACACACACACACACACACACCAACACACAGACATCCGTGCAATACTTGTGCGTGTATTTTATTTGCATGCCTGTCGAACAGGTTTGCGCATTTCAGAAACTAATTTCAGCACAGACACACACACAGACAGAGATACACTACTACAATGGCAACCCAGACACACACACACACACACACTAACACACTCCTTCTCGCATACACGCAGCGTCAGCAAAAGCTGATAAAATATGTTAAACACAATGCGAGGCAACTGAAGCACAAAAAAATAAAATCATTTTTCTCATTTTGGTTTTGTTTTATTTTTCTCTCTCTCTTGTATTTTTAAAATACTCGTTTCGGTCAACAGCAACAGCTCCCTCCCACCCCCTTTAACCCTACGCTGCCTGCTGTACCCTGCTCCCTTTGCCCCTTCCCCCTCCACCCACTGAGTTGGGTCAAGTGTTCTTCAGGCACGGCAAGTTTATTCTTGTTTACTTTGTCGGCGCCCGAACATCGATACGACGACTGCCCTCAAGTGTTATCGCCTTATACACACACACACACACACCCGGACACATAGATAAAAGCTGAAAACTACTGTAAATATAATAGATATATATACACACAACAGATACCTCTTTATGGCAGACCTTCTCGGCAATTGGCCAAGCGGGATCTGGGGCGCTTTTCATACACAGATAGATTGTAAAGTCACCTGATCGAACGATTGTCGGTCTTGTCAGTGAGCTTAGCAAGTGGTCTTTATATGCACCTGTGTGTGTGTGTGTGCGTGTGCAGGGCATTACATTTCCCCAGGTAGTCATAGGAAAGTGCAATATTACACAAAAGCTTTAAAGTTATTACTTTGTATTCAACTGTAAAATGAAATGAACTGCAGCGAAATAGATTGAAAGAACTTGGGAACAGTCGAAAATAGTGGAAAACAGAGCGAATATACTTGTCAACTTTAGGAACTTTAGAACTATATATGTTCATTTAACTGAAAGACACTTCGATTGTTAACTAGTTTCTCATACTAAGGTTGTGAAGTAAACCTATAAAAGATTTCCTCTTTAAACTAGATCTCATTTTTAGTATAGATATGAAGTAATCCTTTTAAGAGTGCTACATTATTCCTTTTCATTATGATATTAAAACACTTCTAGGGCTTTAAACTAGATCTCATACCTAGTTTGAATGTTAAACCTATAAAGGTTGGTATATTATGGCCTTTCAATATGATATGAGACACACTTTTAGCCTTTTCTGTAGCGCTTAGTTGTATTGCAGATTAGTTATTCAAATTTGCGTTAGTAATTTCATTCATTTTCATTTTCTCTTCAATGCACTGTGGGAACGGCGCTGTATATACATAGGTCATTCGATCTTGGGAACAGTCTATATAGTATCGAAAATGGACCTAATATACTTGAAAACTTTAGGAACTGTTCATATAACTGAAAGATACTTCGACTGTTAACTAGGTCACATACTTAGTTTGTGAAGTAAACCTAAAAAAGCTTCCCTCTTTAAACTAGATCTAATTTTTAGCATAGATATGATTATAAACTCGCTTATGATTATAAACTAGTTCTCTTTCTTAATATGTAAAATAAACCAATAGAAGCTGCTACATTTTCCCTTTCAATATGATAATAAAACTCTCTTAAGGCTTTCAACTAGTTCTCATTCTAAGTTTGTTTAGTTACCTTATAAAAAGTGATACATTAATACCTTTCAATATGATCTAAACACACTCTTTAGACTTTTCTTTAGCACTTGGTTCTATTGACAACTTTAGCACATAAGATCTTCAAATTTGCATTAGTAAATCTTTAATTTTCAATCTCAAGAACCTGCACCATTCACGCCCCCACACTTAAGGGGGTACACGCACACAAAACAAAAGAAAAAACCTTCGAAAACGCACAGAAGCAAAGACGCGAAATGGTAACGGAAAATGGAACCGGATGCGGACGAAGGAAGACGCGCTGCTGCTGGCCCAAAGCAATTTCGCAACGGTGCGCATTTGGGGGTTTCTCTCTCTCTCTCTCTCTTTAGGTGGTGCACAATCGAATGGACTGTGCTGTGTGGGGGATGGGGATGGCACACCATACCGTAAGGAGGGGGAAGGGTAGCTTGAGAGGTTGTTGTTTGGCGTGTACTTTAGGGTTAGGCAATGCCAATGGAGAATGGCGAATGGCAATGGCAATGCGAACGTCGGAGCCATTCAAAACATCTGGCCCACAATCAAAACGCGCTGTTATTGCCCATTTTGCGTCTCTGCGTGGGTGTAATATAAAGGAAAAACAAGAAAACCTTAGAAGAAGCAACAACAACAACACGAACAACAAGAAAATATAATATAAATGCGAAGGCAAAACTCGATTTGAAATTCTCTACAGAAGGTAAAGGGCAGCAGCACAACAGAAGCAGGGGGCAGGCAGAGCATGAAGAAGGGAAGGGGCAACTCGCATAATATTGTATATGCAGGGAAGGAGAAGCAGCAGCAGCAGCACAACTGCTAGAAGATGTGTAGGAATTTACTTTACTACCCCACCCCAAACAGAAGTTCCATGTAGTAGGTAATCCTTGCTTGCATATAGCCCTCCCCACATCAAATGCAGGTGGATTATAAGCATATAAAGAACACATGTTTTCCAATAGCTAAATGACAATATAGCTGACATTATGGGATTGCCCAAGCTTCCTTTAGTGAAGTTAAGAATCGAGGGACTGTAGATTTATGAAGTAAACAGAAAAATGACTTTATTTCAGTGCATAAAACTCTTTTGATATCAAATTAAACCTTTCACGTACCCACCATAAGGTTGCAAGGGGTGTTTGTGGTAGTTACAACATTTCTTTGATATCTTTGGACTTGATATAGTTAGGATAGTCTTTCCTTTACACTCTCTCTCTATGTTTTGAGTACAAAACTTTAGTTTAACTTGTATTCCATCTCTGATTTTTAGCACTATCTTTTACTAGTGGTATTATTAGATTTATTAAAGTTGGGGTTAGCAAATCCCACTGCAAAACTCATTATGATCTCTGTATATATATCTAACTATCAATAGGTCCACAGGTTAAACCCTAGCAACTTATACATTCCCTGCAATTCCAACTTGAACCTCACATATTTAACCCGTTAAGAATATACAATATATATAAATATACAAACTTACCGGTTTTCTCTTTAATCTCGCACAGCACCGAGAACAGGGCTGGCTTCATGCGATGACAGTTAAGTGTGTGCTTTCTGGCCTGTGCCTCGTCCAGCGATTGCTCCGAGATGCTCATGATTTGCTGTAGAATTTCTCCAATGTCCTTCTGCTTGCGCACCTCATTCTCATTGCCAGCATTCTGGCCATCATCCTGGCCGGGCAGACCATAGCCTTGGGGTGCCATCATGCCACCAGTGTGGGCCATCATGCGATCCTCCATGTCGTCTATAGTTGTTGCCGCACTAGCAACAGCAACAGCAACAACAACAATCACACACTAAAATGGGTTGGATGCACGGTAAAAAAAGAACAAAACAAACGCGTTTTCACACAGTTTTTAGCACATGTTGCAACAACAACAACAAGTATATTAATATTTATAATATTATAATATTTCTATTATTTTGTGTATTTTTAGCGATATATTTTGTATTCTATGTTTCTGATTTCTGATATTAAATAAACGCGCGCACACAGCAAAGACGTCCGTACGCAACGGCAACGCGTCACCAACTGGTTGAACGGTTCCTCAGTCAGTCGGGCAGTCGCTGCGGTCTCCCTCGCTCATTCTTGCTTGCTCTCCCTCTCCCACTCACTCTCTCTCTCTCTCTCTCCCCCTGCTTCGCAGTGTTTTCCTTTTCTTTTTCTTTTCTGTGTGAGTGTCTTGTGCTTCTGTTTCGGTTTTTGTTTGTGTTTGTGTTTATCTCGCTTTGGCTGGCAAAACGGACTAAAGATAATCCCTGACTTTGTATCTGTGTGTGTGTGTGTCTTCTTCACCGTCGCCTTCGACATTGTCTTCGTTGCACTGTGCAAAGAATAACGATAATAGGGATAGAGCAAAGCGGCACAGCACATACGCGGGGTGGGAGGGTGTACACGGCTAAATAAACTCTGCGGTATTTGGGCGTCGGCTGTTGCAGCCTTTTGTTGTTGTTTTTTTTTTTATTATTTGTATGGGGCGTGGCAGTTGTAAATTGAATTCGCCTTAAAGGATCTGTCTATGCATTTTTGATAGCAAACTGCATGTAAAAAGTTTATCGATAGAAGAGGGGAACACCCTGTGTCTGTTCTATTATTCAGCACCTTTCTAACGGCAACACGAAGCTAGTTTGCAACACAAAACTTTCAAAAATATTTGCACTTGTCAGGCAACACTGACAACTATCGATAAGTCTAGTGCAAAGCTTTGTTAAGGCTGTTATCGCAGCTTCCAGCGAGGGCTAGCGTTGGGGGAGGGAGAGAGAGATAGTGCAGCCCTGACAAAATGTAAACTACGCAAAGTACAAATGTGTGTGTGTGTGTGCATGTGTGTGGGTGGTTGAAAGACCGGGCAGCTGACACACGCCAAGGGGCGGGTGCAGGCAGGTTACCTGCGTACGTTACGCGCAACTAGAATGTCAACAGCAACAACAACCATTAAGCGGCTTCCCGCTGTCCAACTGTGTGTGTGCGCGTGTGTCTGTGTGCGTGCGCGCGTAAAGTGCATTCACATTGCCGGACGGACTGTTAACCAAATGTTAATGTTAATTACTTTTTTCAAGTGGCCATAAAAATAAAAAATAAAACAGAAAGAAAACCCTAATTATGTTTGCACAGCAGCCCAAAACAAGCGGGAGAAAGCATCGTTGACCTTCACTCGGACTATGCACTCACACACACACACACATGTGCAAGCGTGCATACCCGTGTGTGTGTGCAGTGTGAGTGTCGCATGCAGCCGGACAAAGCGCATCAAAGGCTGCGCAAAAAAAAAGTAAAACGGTAACAAAAACAACAACGATGTACAAAATAAAAGCGAATGAAAACCTGTTTAATGCTCTTCACATACACACACACACAGACAATCGCACACCCTCACAGAATTTGAACAATTCTTGGAAATCAGAGCCGCCGCTTTTTATAATGTAATTCTTTGCTACAGTTTTTGTTGTGTATAACAGGCACACACACATACACAGCCGCAGTGTATAACAGGCTGACATTGTTATATGCATGTGTATGTGACCCTGCTGCATATTTTTGTTTTCCCCGTCTCCATATTATTTTATTCGTGTTTTGGCAATAAATAATCAACTTACACAGTTCCGATCCGCAAGTTACAAAACGTCGTTGTGTTGGTGTATCTTTATGTGTATGTGTGTGATGTTTTGTTTGTTTGTATTTTTTGTCCAGCTGCAATTAGATTTTAGAGTTGCTATAAATATGATGTTGATTATATTTTTCGATTCACTGAGTAGTTTTTCATGTTTCTTGTTAATTTTCAACGCGCTGCTTCCTCTTCTTCTTCCCCTACGCAGCAGCACACAACGTCGCCACTTTTTTTTCGTTTGGTTTTCGGTGATACACAATTTTCTTTTGGCCAAGTTAACACGATTTTTGGTAGCAGTTGAATAGAGTTTGTTATGAAACAATTTTATATACCGTATGAGACGCGCAGTTACGTGCACTTAGTTGTTGACAATAATATATGTGCACTATAAATCAACGAAAATTATTTACCACCAAAAAAATCTGCTGCTGACAAAAAATGTATCTTATATGTGTATTTACAGGGTTGTAATATCGATAAGTTGCATTTGTTCTTTTGCGTTACGTTGCTCAATTTGCGTCAACATCGATCATTTTGCGTTTACGTTGCGTTGCTTAGGCCCTGTTATGGGTATGTTAGCTTGACATTGCGGACGTTAGTGAGCCACGCCATTTTGAAATTGAATTTAATGGTTACCTTGTTACAAAAACACATTGATATAAGCAAGATTCACTTGATGTGCTTAATATTTAGTTGTAATCGAGTTGCAATTATTATTGCAGCTTTATAATCTGTTTACGTTTTTCTTGTTAGAAAATTGTCTGCTTAGAATAATTTTCTTATTGGCTTCTAAAAGGCGCGCTCGTTCAGTGTTGAGCAATTTGCGTTAACATAGCACTTGCGCACAGAGATCTAACATTTGCGTGCGCAGCCAACTTCAAGCGGCAGTTAACACAAGTCTGTTATTTCCCAAATTTGCGCCCACTCATAACAGCTGCTACGGCGCTGTTATTATGAATTGACAACTCGTTGAACGCGGTTGTGTGTTGGTCGCGGCGCAGCATTTAATTCGAATTGAAATCGCGCGCGGGCTCGACATCGCAAAATTATTTGCATTTATTTATTGTGCACCCTACAAAAAGATAAATAATAAATTGAATAAGGGGTGCATTATTGTTGTTGTTTATTATAAATGTATGTGTTTTTTTTTACTGTGCGTGTTGTTAGTGTTATGTTAGTGTGCCCAGAAAGGGTGTGTGCAGCTGTAATCAGGAGACACAGGACGAAAGGCGGCGTCCCGTGAGAGAACAACAAAAAGGCAAAAGAGAGAGAGAGAGCGGAAGCGGAAGCGGGGGACGCAGCAGAGAAAGTGCAGTAAGTATGCGGGAGGTGGAGGGTGGTTGAACTACACATAACAACAACAGCAATGCAGCAAATTGTTGTTGCCTTTTTGGTCTAATGCTTTTTCTAATTCGCATTGTGGCTTCGCTTATCTCTCCTTTTTTTTGCCAATATGTGTGTGTGTGAAAAATCAATAAAATGCCCGCATGTGCGTGTGTGTGTGCGCGTTTGTTTTTGTTTGTGCAGCAGCCGGCGACGGCTCCTGCTGTCAGCGTCGCATGACTGCAGAGCAGCACCAACAACAACAACAACAACAAACACACCTAAATAAAATACAAACAATTTTGTTTATAACTTTCAAGCAAGATAAGCACAATTTGTTGTTGTTGTTGGTGTTATTTTTGCCATGCTTGGCGTGTTTAATTAGTTTAAATCATGTTAATTTAACACGCAAAACAAATCAAACACACAACATGCAAAAAGCAACAAGAACAACAACAAACGACAACAAAGCAAAAAAAGAAGGCAAAGAACGACAACAGCAAAGCCAACGCCAACGCCGGCAGCGCTGTTTCTAACGGTGCACAACTTAACGAAAGCAAGATAGGCAGAGAGAGAGAGAGCGCACACTGAGAGCGCGAGGCTGTTAACAGTGTGATAAGAGAGCACAAAACCTTCTGCAAATCTGAGAAAAACAAATTAATTTTCAAATATTTATCGAAAAAAGTTGCTGTTTTTCTCCTTTTTTTTTGGCTTATCGCAATTATCAAATTTCTGAAATGTTTTCATGTTTTTAATGAACAGCCGGAGATGCTTGGCAACACACACACACAGGCAGAGCTAGGGACGGGTGTGTGTGTGTGTGCGTGTTTGGGTGTGCGTGCAAGTTAGTGTTATCAGTGTTTGCGCTTTGAGCTGCAGTTCGCGATTTTTTGTGTGCTGCCTGCGCCCTAATTTCAAATATGACACGATGAGTCATGCATCATAACTGTGACTCACACACACACACACACTTACAGGACAGGTCAGGCATGTGCGCGTCCTTGACAGCGAGATAAACATCTGAAATTGCCACTCAACACACACACACACACACACACACACAGAGAGAGAGAGAGACGCAGACACGCAAAAAAAAGTCGAGCAACTCCTTTAAAGTTTTTGCTTGGCGCCTATGGCGTCACTATTATGGGGCGTGGTCCCGCATTGCGTTGCTCACCAAATTCCCGTATAACATTTGACGATGCTCGGGATGAGCTCACATAAACCACAAGCACAGTGGGGCACACACTCACAGTGGGCAATTACTAAGCAAATTGCGCACGAACTTGACATTGAAGTCATTCTCGGCAAGGAACAAAGGTAGAAGGAGAGAGAAGGAGAAAAAGTGAGCAGAAGAGAAGAAGCTTTACACTGTTTCAAAGTGATTCAGTTATGTCTTCTGATCGGACAGAGAACATCTGGTTTTACTAGTGTGTCTTCAACAAATCAAAATCTATTAAGTTTTATCATTAAATCGTATCAAGAGAATTTAACAGCTGCCGATTCCTTGTGAAATTTACTGTGAATCAAGGAATGATGAGTAATCTTTCCTATTATATATATTTAAGATCTACATATGTATGTTTATATATGTATATATGATCTTAAATATAACTTAGCTTGCATATTTGTATGCTTGGATATGGAAGAAACCATCAAGCAATAAACTAAACCTATTTGTACCTATTTTATTGTCTTCTGAATCTCTTAACCTTGTGTACTTTCATTATACTAGATCAAGTTAATATAATAAGAAATATATCATTTCTTTTTTTATATATTTTAATGATAAATTAACAAAATTCTTAAGAAAGAACAAAGAATACTTTAAAATCAATTAAATTTCTTACTAAAATAGGTTAGATAGACAGATCTACTTTATAAGCTCTCTGCAACTCATAGAGAGTAGTCTAAGAACCTCCTTAGGTTAGTAAATCCTTGAGGTACAAGTTTAAATAAGTATAATAAGAAAAATAAACGATAGTTTTCGTATAATAAGAAAAATAAACAATATTTTTATTATAATACGAAAAATCAACGATCTCTTTTCGATATTTGAATAATAAATTTGCCGAATTCTAAAGAAAGAACATGAAATACTTTGAAATCAATTAGACGAGCGCATGCTAGATGTGCTGCATAGCATCAAAAGATATATACAGCGTATGCCATAGTCCATAATATCCTCCATTGCCTTAATGAACTGCCCACAGCAGACTTACGGACTCCACGAGTTTGCCAGGCGCTTGCCAGATTCTCTTTAGCTGGTGGGAACCAAAGCAGCGCTGTAGTCACAGTAACAGTCGAATCAGATCAGAGAAAGAGCGAGAGAGGAGGGAGAGGAGAGAAGGGAGTAGAGAGGAAGGCTTACTGGGGAAACGAGAATCCGCTGCCCGCTGCCGACCCGCCTACTGAATGGCGCTGCCCTTTTTTGGGCTGCCTCCGTTCGCCTGCGCAAACTCCTGCAGATCGTTTGGCAACGGCGGCGCGTGCGCCACGTTATGCTCGAAGGAATTGCAAACTGGGATGCACGTACTGCAAGAATTGGGTAGCCAGTTTTGGGTAGCTTGGTAGTCTCGGGTAGTCTCGGGGTAGCAGCAGCGGCATCTCTGCTTAGCTCGACTCGAGTTGAGGCAGAAACTGCAAATTTATCGCTTTGCGGCGTGAGGCTTTTGCTTGATTTTCGTTAAGTGCTTCCTTTCGTCACACTGCCCACTGTAAGGGGTACATTAACTAACGCACTGAACTCAGTTTTTAGCATATATTGATAAGAATGTTTGTTGTTAGTGTAGAATGTATTATACATATATGTTGAGATCAGTAGGATATAACTTAATTCTCCATAGTTTCTATAGGTTGAAAGTTTTACTAACTAACTAAACTCAGTGCCTGTGGCATATATGATGCTGAAATTTGATATGCATGCCTGTAGAATGTATATATGTTGGGATAAATGATATATAACTTTATTGTTTATAGTTTATATAGCTAGAATGCTTCAACTAACTGAACTCAGTTTCTCTGATAGATATCCAGCTGAAATTTGATATGCAGGCTTGTTGTTAATGTAGAAAGTATATATGTTGAGATCAGTGGGATATAACTTAATTCTAGATAGTTTTTGTATCAACTAACTAACGGAACTCAGTTTCTATAGCAAATATCATGCTGAAATTTGATATGCAGGCTTGTTGTCATTGCAGAAAGTATATATGTTAAGATCAGTGGAATATAACTTAGTTTACGATAGTTTTTATAGGTTGAATGCTTCAACTAACTAACTGAACTCAGTTTCTATAGCAGATATTATGTAGAAATTGGGTATGCATGCATGTTTTTGTTGTATAAAGTATATATGTTGAGATCAGGGGGATATAACTTAATTCTCCATAGTTTCTATAGGTTGAATACTTCAAAATTAGAAGACTTTTTCCTATTAAGATTTTTTAATATACAATAAAGTAATTTTAAGTTTCTTTAGATAAGATCTCTCTCTGCATATTCTAATTCCCTTATAAAGGGTATTTAGGGATTTAGCAACATTTCTTACTGTTCTCTTTGTCGTAATCTTCTTTGGCTTGTTGTTGTTGTTGCTTGGGTGCTCCAGAACGAGAAGGAGAGCTTAGCTCTTGGAGAGAGAGGGCAATTTTACGATCTTGTTTATGGGTTTGTTGTCAATGTCACACACATTTGCGACAACAAAATCTTCAGATATGTTTGTCGTTGTGTGTGTGCGAAACTGAAACTGAAACCAAGTCTGGCGCTCCGCAATGAGGGATTTGCTTTGTTTTTGTTATTCTTTATTTGTATTGTTGTTGTTGTTATTTTTGGCGCTGACTTGGCGAATTGGCGAGCTGAGAAGAAGACTGGGTAACGAAAGAGAATATTAAATATATGAATACACATGTATATTAATATGACAAATGCCGCTGAAGATGTAGATACAACTTGAGATATGTATAAAGTGCGGGAATTAAGGCAGGCACGAAGTAGATACAAATACAAATACAGACAGTTGGGGTTAATGATGAAAGATAATGGTAAAGATACATTAGAGACATACAAAATACAACTGTAGTAGCAGAGAACGTTTAAAAAAGGCTAGAAATTTAGCTAAAGTTAAGAACTATACAATAACTTAAAGTTTTAGATGGAACTTTAGCAAAAGATACAAATACCAATGCCAGTTATCTATAGATACACAAAATTGTTTGCCCTGAGTTTACTATGATGTTACAAGCGGCGATTATAGCTAAAACCGATGCTGAAATATTTGTGTAGCCAAAAATAATGAATCTTCTACGGGGGGTATCAAGAACCGTTTGTCAAAGTCGGCAAAGTCGTCACTTCTTCGTCATCTCTCGCTGTTCTTCTCTTTTCTTTTCTTTTATGTTCTGTTTGGTTCTGTTCTGGTTTGGCAAACATAATTAGCATAAGCGGATGGGCTGCAAATTAAACGCCAAGAACTACATAACTGTTCCAGCTGAAAGAATGAAACAACAGCAACAACAACGACCGAGTGACCCAGCAGAGCTCCCTCAGCAATGTCTTCTCTCTGCCTCTCTGCCTCTCTCCCTCTTCTTTTGGGCTATTCATAAAGTTTATTGCTCCACATTCTGTCGCTCTGGCTCGTCTCCTTCTATAGCCAAATCAAAGGGCCATCCGTAATCAGCAATACAACAACAATAAAAAAAAGGGCAAAATAAAACATAAATTGCTAAATTGGATAGTTGGGCTTGGCAGGGAGGGAGGGTTCTCAATTGTTTCCGACTGCAGAGCAGATAGAATCATCGCCTGACCACAGTACCAGTGTCAGCTGTCTGTGAGCCCCACTGTATGTCCCACTGTGTGCCCACTGTGTGCCACACTGTGTGCTTCAAGTGTTCCGGTATTCACTTTGGGTGACAATTCAATTAACTGCATTGCACTCACTGTATGCAAAGTGAGTGCGCTATGAATATTCAACGTGCATTCAATGGCTGATCTTTCGTAGATTATCAATTGGGGTCAGACAGGAATTAGTTGATTTTGGCTGAGAAAATGTGAAAAAGAAATAGTTTGCTAAATGATGCGATAGTCAGTAAGCGATAGTAATGATCAACTATCGAAAACAGCTGAAATTAAGACAAGAGAAGATGTTTAAATGTATTTACACTTTATGCACTAGTCTAGAATAATACTATCGGTATATATGGATACATACGATAGTCGAAAGTCAGTACCATCGGTATTTATAGATTATTTGATATTATTTGAGATTCTTTAGCTAAAAACTTTGCAGAATTACCAAAAGTAATGAGTATTATCAATACTATCGGTATATAAGGATACATACGATAGTCGAAAGTCAGTACTATCGGTATTTATAGATTATTTAATACTATCTGAGTTTATTTAATGCAAAAACTTTGCAAAACTATCAAAAGCTACGAATATTAACAATACTATCGCTATATATGGATACATATAATAGTTTAAAATTAATACTATGGGTATTTATAGATTTTAGTGCACTAGCTGAGATTCTTTAGTTAAAAACTTTCCAAAACTACCAAATGTTACAAGTATTATCAATAGATAATAAGATAAACCATAAAAACAGAGCAAGAGAGAGCGAGAGAGAGAGAGGAAAGATCTGCAGACAAAGATAAAGCAAGCAAATTTCGAGTAAACTTAAATAAAGATATAAAATGTTTGTTGATAAGAATTATACGCAGTTTATATGCAAAACCACCAATCTATCTCTGTCTCTCTTTTGCTTTCCCTTTCTTCCTTTCTCTCTCTCTCTTTCTCTCTGCTGCCCGCGCTAATCTACGTTGATCTCTGACAAGTTGTTGTTGTTTATATAAGACAATTGCGACTGATCTTAGATCACATTAAATGCAATTTATGGCCGACTCACTCGACCGACTTGTTCGCAGACAGCAAGAAGAAGCCTTACAACAGATCTATTGCTCTCTCTTCCTCTCTCTCTCTCTCTCTCTCCCCCTCTCTCCCTCTTTCTCTATTAATTTAGCATGCAATTTGCAATGCTTTCAATTGAAAAACACTCATAGTACCAAGTGATTTGATTAATTGCGCAGTCATCGCAGATATTAGGCGGCAATGGTGAAGGGGAAAGGGGACAGAGACTGTATAAGGCACCTTTCTCAACGCCCACACACACTCAGCCCTCCATCGATCGAAGATCTTGTGGTTTGTGTGGTCTTCAATGGATTATTGCCTTTTGTCATGGCATCTCGCATGCCAAGTCGGAAAAACTTTCCAAGCTGTTTTCAAGCACAACAGCTGTTTTTCCGCTTCCACTCGTAACTCTCCCTCTCTCTCTTTCTTTCTCTATTATCTATTGGTTCTTCTGCACATTTTCCGTTTATATGTTTCCTCTTGGTACTTTGTCTGTCATTTGGAAAAGTGGATGCCACTTCACGCACTACTCAAGGGCACTTTAAAACTGAGGCAACTGAGGATCGAGGGGAGTTCGACAGGGAAGACAGAGAAACAGCGAAAGAGAGAAAAAAGAAAGGTAGAGAAAGACAGATGCAGAGCGGGGGATGATGATAAAAGGGAACTGCAGCCATTTGTCGTATTATTTGTAGCCCGGTAATGTGTGGAAATTATTATAGCTGGAGTGCACTGTGAGAAACAAGGCATGTGAAAGAGTCAAAGTGCACTTTGAAAGTGGATTTAAAACTACCAAAACTCTTCTGATTGGGAAAAGTTTTTCAATTGAAATTGAAAATAACAGTAGAAGTAATAAATGAGTAAATTTTAAAGTGTGTTGTATAAAGTTTTGAAGTATTTTCAACTTTATACATGTTAATAAAGTGAAAACAAGCACGTTAGCTACAGTCGAGTGCGTTTGACTTTAATATACTCGCTACCCAATTGACCCAAATGATGATAACTGCTCTTTTTAGCGTGTTGCATACTTTAGGGAGTGTTTTATTCTTAAAATGGTTGCTTTTATTACTTCTATGTATATTATTCGATTGCAATCAAATTTAAAGAAATCATTTGGACGTTGATATATATTGTGTTTATTAAAAATGAGCTGTCCTGCATTAAAATTACGCCTGGAATTTGGTTTTTACTGATTTGCGTAGGCGAAAAGGGGCGTGATCAAGTTCTAAAACTAGAGCTGAGTGCATTATTAAAATATATATTTACAACAAGTTTGGTAGCTCTAGCTCTTAAAGTCTCTGAGATCTAGGCTGTCATACAGATGGACAGACAGACAGACAGAAAGACAGACAGACAGACAGGCGGACATTGCTATATCGACTCGGCTGTTGATGCTGATTAAGAATATATATAGTCTGCGAGGTCTGCCACGCCTTCTTCTGCCTTTTACACACATTTTCAGCTGCCACAAAGTTATAACACGCTTCCACCCTATGGATAGTTGGTATAACAAGTTGAATCGTTAATATCTTCAACAACTTAATAAATTCTATAACTTTTAAAACTTAATAAAATAATGTTAAACTTTCAATAATCGTAAAATGATATATACAGCTAAAAATTTGTTAAAGTTAAACAAGTAGAATATTACAAATATTTGGAATATTATTTACCACATTCCCAGAGCATTTTGTCGGAATGAAAGACAAAACTCGCGGAATATGAAATTCAAGAAGTTTCTGGGTGATAATGTGTCCAAACATTGTCAGTAGATATACACAAACAATTGTACACACACCCACACACAGACACAGACACAGACAGATGTAATTATATATAGTATAGCTGTGAGTGGTGTCTTTGTTCCCGTCTGTCTCTTCTTCTCCTCCTCCTACAGTCTCCCCGTCTTGCAACAATTAAATGCAACTTAATTTAAGTCCGCACGTGCCCGCGGCGCTGCGTGGCTTTTGCTCTCTCTCTCACTCTCTCTCCATCTCTCTTTTTCTTTGGCATTTTGGGCGGCTTTTCTTTTTTTGGGTCCCTCTTTTGGGGCTGCCATAGATGGACTAATTTTAGTTTCTTGAAGTTTACACATGTTGCAGGCCCCCGTTTCTTCAGCAAGATGATAAATGCTAGACGAAATTATGATTTGACAGCACAACAACTGTCTGCAGACACTGTTGTCTGTTGTCATGGTTCCCCCGCTACCTTTCCACTCCCCCTTTTCTGCTTGTCTGTTGCCCATTTCAATTTTCTATTCCGTTTTGGGCTGTCAGTAGAGAAACAACATTGAAATTAGCCAAGGAACTTAAAAGCGACTAAGCAACAACATTGTTGACTTTATGATGAGGAAATAAGGAAACGCTTGGCGCTTCGTTGTCCCCCCTACCCCCCTGCCCCTTGGCACAGTTGCAACTCGTGGAGAAGAAGAAGTACGTGAGAGTTGCAAGAGCGTTTAAATCGACATAAATCAAGTCGAGAACAGCTCCAAGCAGGCGCGGCAGTATGAACGAGTAAGAGAGAGAGGAAGAGCTGGAGATGGGGAGAAAAAATTAAATTGCAATCGATACAATTGCCAAAGTCCTCGGCGTAGCACAGTGGGCGAAATTGACAGAATAGTGTAGGCAGTTGAAGATAATCGATTTGAGAAAGTTTCAACAATCTTTTGAGAAACTCGAAATCTTTTAGAAATCTTGTTAATAATAATAAATAATATATATTATAATAATAAATATTATTGACTTTCAAAAATATTCAATAATTTGCAAGTTTTCTATTGTACTTGATGTCCAGATGGTTTTGCAGCTTCTTGGCAAATATCAAACCTTTTTTTGAACACCTTGTGCAAATGTATGTTCTTTATATGTTCGGAGATACTTATCAGAAGGAAGCCATAATACCGTAGAGATACTAGAGAACGTATAAAAAGACTTTGAAATATAGATTATATATTAGAATCTATAGTTTTATTTATATTTATTAATATACAAAAAAGGTTAAGAAAATAAAGTTTTGTTAAAGGAAAACTTCAACTAAAGCAAACTTTGCCATATGATATTTATTTCGATATATGAAAACCCTTTTTATTTATTTAAAAAGCTTAATTTTAGTGTGCAATAATTGCGCATTTGTGCCCACTGTGGCAACGCCTGCATTTCCATTTTTCTCAAGTGCCAGAAGCAGGAAGCGAACTAAATATAAAACCAAGTCATGGCCCTGCTCGCACCATATGTGGGGGGAAACAGAGTGATACAGCCATACAGCCATACAGCATGCCACATAGCATGCCATACCAATAGCCATTGCCATAGCCACAGCTATGCCCATTCCAGAGTCAATATCCATGCCTGGATACACGTACGTACGTGTAGAGGAGCATCTTGGGTTGCCTCGTGTGGTGGCATCAAAAGCGGGTTGTGCGTCCATTACATTATTGCTACGATCTATTAGCAAGCGACAATTGTGGAGCGTGCGACAGAGACAGAGAGAGGGAGACTGGCAGAGGGTACTGCACGAACTGGAGCGAGACTGCACGAGGCTGGACTTGTCCAGGCAGGGGCAGCTGTGCGGCAGCCCTGCTAAAAATAGCCCAAAACAGACAAAAGGAAAAGGAACTGGCGACGATCTCTGGCTGGCTGGCTGCCTCTTGATCCGCTGCGATCTTCGATCTGCAATCTGCAATCTGAGAAATGTGATCTTGATCTGGTCGTGTCTGGCGTTGAAAGGCAGCGTTGCAAACATTCAAATTGCCACACGGCGACGCAGAGCGCCAATTGCAGTAAACCTCCTGAGCATTGTTATACCCTGTATGTGGGTGGCTCAAAGAGGGTATACATATGCAAGGTAAGGGGACAAGGATAGATATAAATGGGTAGAGAACATCTTTGTGCCCTTATTGAGTTTCTGTGTAGGCTGCCCCTCTCAGTCTCTCTACCACTCTACAGCTCTCTCTGTTTTATGGCTGTTAAGCTTGTCTTCTACGAATACTTGCCTCATTATACCAACTTGCCACATTGCAGGGTATCTTACAGGTTGACTAAGCTCAACTCCTAAAGCTTCTCTTGCTTGTTATACTTGTTGTTGTTGCTGCACTTGAATTGATTGTTGTTTGACATGGCCACGAGCCGTGGGCAATGTACTTATGCACACACACTCTTACTTACACACACACTACACACACACACACACATGTCTAGACATGGGTTTGTGCCCTGCAATTAGTTTTGGTTGCGAATCGAGTCGTCGTCGATTGTGTGTCGAGTTGTCTCGACTGCCGCGACTCGAGGCCAATGGGCAAAAGGTGATCAGCCTGATCATTGAGGAAGGCGAATGCAAATGTTTGCCCAAAAATATATATCGATAAGTGTGTGTGTTAAGTGTATCGATAGCACTTGGAGCATGTTTGTGAAGTATTTATGTATTGTATATAAACTACAGTAAGTAGAAGAGCCTTAGAGACTTCAAGAGTTTAAACATATCGATAATGCACGTATCGATAATGGTCGTACTGCAATTTGCATTTTGAGCTTACTACAAACAAATGTATTTCTTGTTTCCAATTTATCGATACATTTATCGATTATGCATTAGTCGATTTTGCATTTATCGATAACAATCTATTGATTTTCACATTTACATTTCACATTGCTGGGTTTTTGATTTGCCAAACACTGCAAAACTATCATTAATCGATAAATATGTATGTGTATCGATAATATTATCGATAAATATATATGCATATGTATGTTTTTGAATCGATTATCAACCTATCGACTTTGCATTTATGTTATTAACACTTTTTCAACTGCATAACAACTGCCAAACATATCGATAAACTTATCGATATGTCACTGCTGTCAGTCTTTGATCCATGTTGTCGTGTTAGTCTCATTCCTTAATTGTTGTTGTACAACTCATTTGCTGCTATCTACAGGCAAATACACTCTTTGCAAATATTTGTGCGCCGACAGGGGCGCCACAGGCGGGACGAGCAGACTGCGAGGCAGCAAGAGCTGACTGACGCCGCTGGCAATCTTATCGCGAGCAAATGTTTAAACTTTTTTAGCATATGGAAGAGAGAGAGAAAGGGAGAAGGAGAGAGAGAGCGGGTAGGGCGAAAAAGAGAGCAAATGTGAGATCTGACTTGGTGTGTGTGTGTGTGTGTGTTTGCCTTTAGATTTGGCGTTAAAGCTGCGCTAATGAAGGGGCGGGGCAGCTGGCAGTTGACAGGGCAAACCAGGAAGAGGCAGGCAGGCAGGTAGAGAGCAGAACAACTACTGCGCGCCTGTCATTGACACTGCAACTGAGGCTTGGTCCGTGCCAAAGGATGCAACGTGCTTATCAGTCGTGTCTCCTGTCTGTGGCATCCTCTCCCCTCTCTCTCTGTGCTCCCTTCATGCCACCAGGCTGTCTCGTTGTCTCTTGCAGCAAGCAATGACCTTTGCAAGAGCCACCCCCGTTTGTGGCAAGAGCTGCAGCTGCCGAGGAGAGCGTGACACGAGTCCAGTACGAGCAGAGTAAGCAAGTTAATATTTAAAGGTATGAGTAGGTAGATATATAAAGTTATGTCAATCGATAAGTATCGATAAATGCTAGTAGGGTATCAGCCAGTCGATCCCTTAGTAAGTTGTGCAAACAATTTAGCTTGCCTTCTTTAATATATAAAGTTCTCACTCTTACATCGACATTGCTGCAACTCGTGTCACGCACTCCACACTCGTTGCACGCTGCACACGTCGCATGTGGCAAGCTGTGGCAGCTGTGGCTTGTTGCTGCAACGGGGCGTTGATTTAAGCAATTAAGGGGCAAGGGCTTGCGGCCAGTTGCTTTTTCAATTTTCAACAGAGAGAAAGAGATGCCGGCTTCAATCGCATCACGCCTTGCCGGGTCAATGGCTGCGTCATGCAAATATTTTGACAACAACAACAACAGACACTGGCAGACAGGGAAGAGGGATAATGCGAGAGAGATAGGGGGGGGGTATATCTGCGCTTAATTGCCCATCAAATTGAAAATCAATTGAATTGCCATTGACTGATGATGCGAACAAAATTTCTTTATTTCCGTTCAAAAGAAACAACGACAACAACAAAGCAAAGATGCCTCAGCACTTTCACTCGAAAACAAGCGTAGTCAAGTGCTATAAATAAATAATATTGGAAAACTAACAACAATAACAGCAGAAGTAAACAAATGAAGCAGGGTTTGAAGTGTTAGATACCCTGCAAAGAGTTTGCAAATTCAAATTTATGTAAGTTTAAATTAAATTGAATGATATAAATTAAATAAAAACTTCCACTTTCAATTAAGGTGCTTCAATTTAGCTAGTAAGGGAAGATATTAACATCTTGGCATCTAGATATGACCCACCCCTTTTTCACACATGTAACAATTCGTTTATTATATGAAATTCTGAAAGTATTTTATGATCTTGTATGTGATTCGCTATTTACCAACCTGAAAACAGGGTCAGGTCATAAGAAATATGCTATAACTCTAGGTTGAAATCTGTAAATAATGTTCCCCTAACGGAACTACATATACGACTATATGTATATATATTTAAATACTTTATATACCAAGTAAATTCGATTACGCCTTATGTGTCCAACTCAAACGATCTGTTCAGTCGATATCGACAGTTTTGAAAGATGAGAATCATCTACCCATCTATCTACCCATCTATCTATATATCCGTCTATCCATCTGTATTTCCATCTTTCTTTTACTATAGTATATTGATCTCTCAATCAGATGTTATGCCCAGCCAATAGTTTTCTCCCTCTTCCCTTCTCTTCCCTTCCCTTCTCTCTTTCAGACTTCTAATAGATATGTTGCCACAACACTTTATAGTCTCTTCGGGTGCAAAGTGACAGCATTAAGTGGCAAGCTGCGTGTTGAGTGGCAGCATAGGGCAAGAGTAAAGAGGAGGAAGGAGGAAGCAAGAATAGTTGCCTTGAGGGTCTGATTCGCATTTGTTATGGATATAGGCTACGCATTTGATGACTGCACTTCACACACACACACAAACACACATACACACCCCTTATTGACACCCTCCGTTGCGTGAGAGCGGCTCATTAGGTCAAACAAATAAATGTGTTGCCTGCTTTTGGGCTGGTCACTAATTTGAGTACAACTCACGACTCCTTCCCGCGCCTTCTTAATTATGTTTTGAGGTTATGTCCAAGTGCAGTGCCCGTCAGTTTCGCTAAGTGTAACGCTTTATTATGTGTCAGCGTTATCGATTGCTCGGCTACTTAGCTGTGTGTTCTTATTCAATTTAGTCTCTTGAATGTGAAAATCTATAAAAGTTTGCAAAGAATGAATATGATAAATATGAATATATGTATGTATATACATACATATGTACAAAGATGTATCTTTAAGTCTTGCTTAAACTTAAGGAAATGTTTGGAATAATGCTGAAACTGTTGTATACATCAACCAAAGGACATTTTCTAACTTCCCATCATCCCTACCCAAAGATTCCCATTGTAATGCTAAACATACCACGAACTTGGCTACTTCACATATAGATCTAATAAAGAAAACCCCCATTGGTTTTATTATACACAACGCGAAGACCAATTGCATGCAACATCATAAATAACCATCTATGTGAAAGTCCAATTATCCCATCCCTAACTCAGATGAACCCCAGCACAAAGGGAAAAACTTCAGGAAATTGAGGAAATTGCAAGTTTCTTTCCTGAAATTGTTGAAATATTTGCCGCATGTTTTATGCATTTTGATGAAGAGTTTCGCCACTTATTCTTATTCTTCTTCTTCTTCTTTGTCTCTCTTTGCAGTTTATTCACGCCAAAAAACAACAACATTTCGTATTGTGCGGTGCCAAAGTTAACGGTAAACAGAAACTGTCAGCAACAAAGAGAAAGAAGGAAGGAAACTTTAAGGTAAGTTCTCGCATTTCGCCTTGAGGGTGACGCGCGCTGTCCTTGTCTCGACCGCCAGACAAAGTGGAGGGGGAGGGAGATAAAGAGAATTAAGTGGGGAAAGAAGTTAAAGAAGTGTGGAGGCAGCATAGCGTAAGAAGTCTGCTGGGGAGTTAAATAATGTTAGAGCCAGCCAGCAACCCCATGACGGAGACCCTTTCCGTATTCATTTCCCTATGGCTGGCAACTCTAGAAAAAGGGGGAAGAAGGGGGTTTTGCTGGCGTCTGCTGCTGCATATTAAGGCTTGCGGTTATTTTGATTTTAGCTTATGTCTCCCACACACACCCAGCACACACACACCTAACACACACACCCAGCAAACACTTCAAACACGACCGTCAAGTGTTCTGTTGTTGTATTGCAGCCGTTGTAATTTTTATGACTTCGAGGCTTCACACACACACACTCGTTCACACACTCACAGCCACACCCACTGCCCACTTGCGCTTGGGTATTCCCCCTTTTTGACTGTCTGCTATTTTGCAACCCTTTTAGCGAATCGTCTAATAAGTCTTCCTTCTTTTGTTATTTATTAACGCTTCGCAAGCGCAAAAATATTAAAGCGACTGTCCGTGTGTGTCCGTGTGTCCGTATGTGTGTGTGACGCTGATGAGGCATATCTGTTGTTGTGTCTCTCAGTCTCAACCAGTGTTGGCAGCCTTTTTCAGCGAAGAAAAGCCAGTTTAGTTGAAAAAAAGCTAAATTTATAGTGTTTTTGACCTTATATCTAGTTATATCTAAGCCAGATAACTCAATAACAAGCTATATTGTGCCATACTTTCGTTGTTGTGCCGCTATTGAACTTTAAAAAGCCAGATTTAGCGGCAAGAAATCTAAATTGCCGGCTCTACTCAGTTGGGCCTTGAAAGTATGCTACGCCATTTTGCTGACGTCAAGCAATTTCACAGAGCAGCCGCAAAGTATGCAATGGCTCCTTTTGCGCTCCACTTTGCTTGTGGAACGCAATCCACAAACTATTTTCTAGGAAATTTGAGAATTTTTTAAATTTAATTAAATTTACAAAATATTTGTTAATTGAATTGCACAATTAATAAAAAATAAAAATAAATTAACGTGAAGGCTTTGCTTTGTACATATTTACATAAATGAACCTAAATAGGGTGAAAGTAAATGTTAAAAATTAGGTACATTTAGATAAATCTGCTAGGCAGATCAGTACGGTGTGTGCGCTTGAGCCTGCCCGTAAACCCCATTAATTATAGTAAATTTAAAATGTATAGAAAATGAAGTTATCTACATACTATGATATTTTTATTTTTCTGTCTGTCGATTATATGTGAAATGTTTTTAGACAAATTCATATGTAAATTTGTATATTTAGAGAGATTTATGCAAGGCAGAGATTTGACATACAGTGGGGCAATGAAGCAATTCTGCTATGGCTCTTTGCCTGCCAGCCTCCTCCTCCTCCTCCTTAAGCTTCCCCTTCTCTAACAAACTGTTGCAATCGTCGGTCAACTCATGTTGCAGCATGTTGCAAAGTTCATTTGTATCTTTTTATGGCTCTTCCCGTTGCTTTTTGCTGTTGCTGCATGCGTAACCCGTTTTTTCTTACCTCCAGCAACAAGTTCTCTTGTACTCCACCCCCTCCTGCTCTGCCCACGTCCCCCACTTGCGTTTCTTTAGCCAAATTAATGGAATTCGAAATGACAAAGATTTGCAACTTACAGATGACAAGATTTAATGGCACAAGTGAGAAAGGTTAGAGAGAAGAGAACTTTAGAAGGGGAAGTGTCAGAAAATACACCTTTTTATTGTCTAGATTTCAATATTTGAATGCAGAATTAATAAATACTATACATAAATTAATAAAAAGACATTTTCAATCTTCGAGATAACAAGTATTGAACAATCTACAGAAGACTCTCTGCCAGTACCAGTCAACTCTATTAGTTGTCTCTGCTTTGTGTGCCACTCACTTATTAGGCATAAATTAGGCATTCAGTGGAGATAAGAAACCCACGTGAATAATCAACAAAAAATGTTTATAAATATTTACAATAAATTATTTAATTTTTTGGCTTGTGTTTTGTTGCTGTTCAATGATTTTAATTAAGTGACAGCGCGAGGCGGAGGCGTTTCCCGGCGTCAATTAAAGGATCGTGGGTGTAGCACAGAGGGAATGAGAAGATATGTATATATAGTGGAACTGGAGGAGTTGCTCTGCTGGGCTTAATTAGCAGCATTTTGTACAAATTTGGTTGTCATCATTAGGCAGCAACATTTCTTTGTTGTTGTTGTTGTTGTTGTTGTGCGAGACGCATTGCGAGAGACGCGTCTGCTTATTGAATTGGGCAATCTCAGCCTCAGTAGACGACAATTTTTCATTTTGCGTAATGAAAATTGCAATTTCTTGACAAGTTTCTTGCCAGTCGTCCGCCCCCTTGGCAGCATCTGAAGTTGCTCAATGTTTATGGCATATTTGCAGATGCAATGCCTGTGTGTGTGCGTGAGTGTGTGTGAGTGTGTGTGTGGCCCACTGGCCAAGTGGCAAATGGTTTTGGACATGGGCAGCTAATAAAGTGGGGAGAAAGAAAGCGCAGCCTGAAGTACCTTCAGCTTGGCTCGTCTCCACTCAAACATGCGATGCATCGCTTGCTTTCCCGCGACGTGTCCAGACATTGCATAGAAATACCCCAAGTGAGCTTAGAGCTGGCAGCGTGACACGTGACACATCGTCTAACTATCGTTGCTTGCACTCAACTGCATTTCGTCTATAATGAACTTGAGATTGAAGTTAATGCTATGATATTCGATAGACTTGTACTTCAGTGGGTATACTTCATGTTCTGAAAGTTTCATAAGAATCCCTGCATTTCCCTCTGCTTAGTTCCGTGTACATTTCGTGCTTCCGGTTCGCTTTCGTGCGCGCAAATATGCGCATTGTGACCATCTCCTTGCGCTCAGACATAGACCTAGACACAGAGCCACACACAATCCACAGTCGGAGACACTCAAAACCATAGCCATACCCAACCCAAAAGCGAGCCCAGACTGTCAGACGGAGAGACCAAGACACCGTACCTGCGCCCGAACCAGTGCTGTAGGTCAAGGCTGGGCGCGGCGGGCGTTGCGTGTACGTGATGAGGCAGCGGGGCCAATATTTTTCATTGCTGTTGTTGTTGTTGTTGTTGGTTGATTGTTGACACTTGCAGTTACATCGATAAGCGAATGGAGAAAGCAGCGACTACTGTCCAAAATAAACTAAAACATAAACAAGAAGAAGAAGAAAGAATGATGGGGCAAGACGAAGATTGTATATGCTAGCTAAAGAAACACACAAGAAGTGATCGAAAATACTTAAAATTATGTGATATAATTCGATTGAATATATTGGTGATTTAATATAATATAATCAGATATGAATTGGTAGGAAATTGTGTGATATGGGAGCATATGATATGATATAATGTGATATGTTGTTGGATAATAGATGATGTTGGATGCAGATGATATGGTATAATATGATATGATATATTACGTTATTATATGATATAGTATACTACTATTATACATACATATGATATATGTATATGATATCATGTGATATGTATAATTTTGATTTGATCTTTAGTTCTAGTGCAATAGTTAAATTTCGATAGTTCAATATGGTAGAATACTTGACGATATCTTTCTGATAATATATGATATGATATAATATAAACCTATAGATATATCATAGGATATGTATAAATATGTTTTGATAGTTCGATATGGCATAATCACATATTCTAAATGTAAATATGATATTATCGATTTTATCGATAGTTTTAGTTTTTAAAGAGTTCAAATTCGATACATTATGATACATTATATATTGTATAATAATATTATACGCTAAATTATAGTATTATCCAACTAAATATATGATATTATATCATCGGATGGGTGATAGATCAATTTGCATAATTTTATATGGTATGATCTCTTATAATATAGGATATATGTATATATGCACTATATAGCATTCCTATTAAATATATGAAATTATATTATAGGATATGTCTTAATATAATAGTATCGATAGTTCAAGTGCGATTGTTCAATATCGTTAGTTCCACTTCGATAATTCCAGCGCAGCCAACTTAACTAAGCTTACCAAATTCCTCTATAGAATACCACATATACCCTCTTATTGTGTAGAGTATAGGGAACTATTAAAAGCGCTCTTGACACATGGCCAGGGAATGTGAAAGACAATAAAGTAGAAGCAGAAGAAGAAGAATCAGAAGAAGAAGGGGGAAAGAAAAGCGCAGAAGCAGCAAAAGATTTAAGATCTGCATCTGCAACAATTTGATTTGTGGCCAAGTGTGTGGAGTTTCCTCTCTTCCCCACCTTCAGTTTTCCTACTGCAGTTCTGGCACTGCGCTTAGAAAGCCATGAGCTCTGACACTCTGGGAACTATTTTGGGGAACTATGGGAAAACTGAAAGTGCTGCCTCAGCACGTACTCTAAATGAATAGTAGGAACCAAAGAGAGGTACAAACATACATATTAAAGAAACCACAAAAAATCTGGGCTTGTTCTCGTTACAATTATTTCGGAGAGGAGAAAACGCGTAGATAATAATAAAATAAATTCATTGTGAATAGATGTGAAAAGATGAATGGATCGTAGAAATGGCATGTCTCACTCGGAAACTCGGAGACTGGTAGAAAGTTCAAATGGAACTTTGAGAGTTATTCAATAGGCTTATCAGTTGGCCATGGTATGACCAAGAAGCAGGTCGAAGATGAAGAAGAAAGTGTAGAGGAATATGATGGAAGAAGTATAGGGTGATGGAAGTTTATATGAAAGAAGAAACATAAGAAGTAGAATATGAGAAAGAATATAATATTTAAAGGAAGAATATGAGAAAGAAGATGATCTATAAAGGAAGCATATGAAGAACAATTGGGAAAGGAATCAAAAAACTAAGAAGAGAAAGGAAGTAGGAAGATGTGTAAGGTGCAAGCGAAGACAGAAGAAGCGAAGGACGCTGCGATGATCGCTAAAATAAGCAGGGAACTGTATCCTGATCCTGATCAAGCGATCCTCCTCAAGGATATATATGCTTTATGGAGTCTGCTTGCCTTTCTGCCTGTTACATACAATACATTTCTACAAAGTTAGTATAAACTTTTTGAGCATTTTCAAAAGGCCTCCCGTCGATTTCAACATGATTGAGAAAATATCAAAAATATCATATATAATTTTCGTATGCTAAATATGCAAACTGAATCCCGTCTTTCTGTAATATTAACTATATCTTATTTTACTTGAGTGCAATCATAGCACAACCTTATAACCTTATAACTACAACATTTACCGCATGTGTCTCTACCTTATTCACTCTACTACCTTTCATTGCACGCTGTTCTATCGCAGTGTCACAGCAAGCAGCTGCTGTCTGTCCCCTTTGTCATGTAGCATGCATATTCATGCATTATCTACTACTACGCCCCGCCCCCTCCAACGTTTGCTTGAGCTGTTGTGTTAGTTTTATTCGCATTTGATACTTTTTGTGGGCCGTTAACAAATTAATTGTTCCGCTCTTTAAATGTTAATCAAAACAGACGCCAACTCGTTCATCGGTCTGAGTATTAAATTAGTAGATACATTTTCAAGAAGGTGCCTGAGAAGGGGGGGGGAGGGAATGAAGGGGAAATTAACAATTTTGGGAATTAAATAAACGCGGGAATGGCAAACGGCAAACGGCTCGACGCCTTTGAACATAATTTATGGGCAATTTGATTTTATTTTCATTCAAATTTTATTTCACTTTAAGTTACTGCCTTTCTATCTCTCTCGCTCTCTCGCGCTAGCTATCTCTTTTGTTGGGGTTTTGTTGCAAAAATTGTTGTATAGAAATTTACAGCCAAAACAAAAATAGAAAGAGTGAGAGAGGAGAGAGACAGGGAGGGGGAGAGAGAAGAAACCAAAATTTGATACCGCATTTGGTTTTCAAGAAATCAGTAAGAAGAGGAAGAGAAAGACGATTAATTGATGGGAATTTCTTTTTACAATGTGCTGTGCCAGTGTGTGTGTGTGTTGGATGTGTGTGAGTGTGTGCAGGGTGTGCGAGTGTGTGTATGTTTGGGCTGCCGGTCTTTTAGTTCGTTTACATATTCAAATAGAAATCGAAAGCGTTTGTATTTTTCAACTCTCTGGCTCCCTTCTGCTGCCTCTACTCGCTGTCTCCCTCTTGCTATCGCTATCCCTGTCTGCCACTCAGCTTCTAATTTGTTGACTGTAGAAACAATAGACGCGTGTTGTGATCAACTCAAAGATCATTACGACGCTCGCTCTGATGACTCTTGAGGATTACGTAAACTGACAACGAAGAAAGATGTAAAGAAACCCAACAGAAATCTCTCGTTTATTCGATTTTCTTTTTAGCGAAATTAAGTATCGTAATAGATTTTTTACTTGTTAGTTAGTAGCTCCCCTCTCCCCCTCACTCTGTTTACCTATCAATGTGGGGGGGCGTGTTTTGGCTAACGATGCGGCAGCGTGAGAAGCACTAAGAAAGGCAGCATATTCGAAAGTCTTGCAGGGCTTTCTTCTTTCATTGCCGCCCCCCCCCAAACTTGGCGCTAGTTTGCTTCATTTGTTGCCCTTCTTCTCTCTCTCTCTCTCTCTCTCTTTCTTCTGCAACTATGACACATTTCTGACTGACCGCACAATCGACGCTGATGATTAACAACAATAACAGTAATAACAACAACAGTAATAACAACAACAACAACGGGTACAACAAGTACCTCAATTTGTTGTAGACATTTCACGCACTCACGTTTTTCAATGCAACATTTACAGCACAATAATAAAAACAGAAAAACTGAAAATTTAAGACGCACCACGCCCCTTGCACCGAGGCGTACATAAATTTTGATGATCACAACTTTATAAATACTGCTCTCTCTCTCTCTCTGTCTCTGAGCTAGAGGAGTATGCGCACTATATGCTGCCTTGGGGGTACTTTTTACACTGTAAAGTAGAGCGATTATCTTATTTAAATGGGTGTAGAGTTTAAAAATGAAAAGATAATAAGAGAAACTTGTAAAGATATGGCAGCTGATAGTGTAGATATAGAAGATATGTATATATAGTTAAATAAAGATTTATATTATATAGATACAGCTGAAGTTCGGTATAGCAAGCTGAAATCAATGATAATAACTAAAGAGCAAAGAACGAAGCTGTCTTGGTAAACTTTCTATGCTATTATTATGAAGTAATTACAATACAGAAATATCTTATATGAAATACTGATTCCGTTATATACACCTCAATACTCTCTTACTACCTTAGTTAGGGTATTTAGCAATTCGTTTTGATCATCTTTTTTCGCCATATTTCTCCTTAAATGTAGCCTGTTTTTATTTCAACTACCTGAGCTCTGTAGCATAAACAATTATAAATAAAATAATTTCAATGAAATCATTTTCGCACGTATTTACAAGTTGTGTGGCTTCACAAATGTATGACTAAAAGATACCCTGTATGAAGGGGGAAGACCGAAAGTCATTGGGAAAATGAAGATGCTCTCCTCTGACTGAATAAGGCAACTGATTGATAAGAGAAATTCTGTTTATATGCAGGAACTCTCTTTATATGCGGGTGCAACATACCACATTGACTTCTTAATCTATAGGGTATCTTATTGCCTGACTTTGGCACAGTTTTTTCTCTCCATTCGCAGTCGTAATTCACGCGAATCTCTTTTTGGCAATTGCGCAAAACTTTTGCAATAAATAAGGAATGCGTGTGTGTGTGTTGGGAATGACCTTAGGGGTCATTTGCATTTCGGTTTCTTAGGATGTAGTCAGTCCAGACTAGGTGTGGCTCACTCACTCTGGTCTGCAGATCTTTGCTTTGTGGTAGTTAATGCAGATGAGTAACGCTCCATAATAAGCTGACAATTATATGTGGCATCATCTAATGCGTTGTCGCACGCGAATTTACGATGCATTTACGATAACTTTGCGTTGTGATTTCTTTTAATAGCCACGCCCCTCTCTGGCTCCTTCTCTTTGGGAAGTATTTGAAGAAGTTTACTTGGTTTAGTGGGTGTGGTAGGGATCATTAAACGCAACCGCAGAGTTAAAACTTTAATTTTAATGTGTGCAAATGGCAAAATAAATGTGTTTGAGTGCAGGGATAGACTTGTGGTTACCGTGGAATGGTAGTGGTTAAAATTGTAAATTAAATTCAGGTAAATAGAGTCGAATTTTTAGTTGTTAAGTACTATTTGCAGGGTATAGAGTGGGTATGATAAACTACAACAGAAGTTTTAACCAATAACGTAATGAAATATTAATTTTGTATTTAAACAACTCTAAAGACTTATTTCATTGTGTTTAATATAACGATAAGTTATCGATAAGTTCGATAGTCAAAACTGTATGCTATCGATAAGTTATCGATGATTTTTAACTATATTATCGAGATAAGGCACCCATATTATTAGTTTAATATATCGATTGGTTCGATAAGTTATGCCATCGATACTTGATTTGTAAATATGTTATCAATATATTATCGACATAACCCACATTATTTGTTTAATATATCAATGAGCTTGGTAATATATGCTATCGACACGTTATCGATATTATCGATATGTATATTATCTATATGTTATCGAGATGAACCACCTATATTGTTTAATATATCCATTGGTACGATAAGTTATGTTATCGATATGATATCGATTATTGATTAACATGTTATCGATACGTTATCGAAATAAACCAACCAAACTATTTGCTTAAAAGCTTCTTAATATGATGAATCTGTGCTTGCATTCCCCAATGATCCTTGTACATATGTGTATACATATGTATGTACATATATGCATATATATCCTCCTCATTATACCCTCTTTCCACACATTAATTGCCACAGGGTATTAATAAAAACAAAACACAAATGAATTTTGTGCGCAAATTTAATTGCAAATTAAAAAGTCAGTCGCGATGCGGCGCATAAATTGCTGCGATGACGCTGACCATAGGCCACCATATCAAATGTGCCATATCTCAGCGGCATATGGCATATGGCGGCACACACACACACACATATGCACACACTCAATGCCAGATGCCATGGCCAAATTGCCACGCCCACCACCATATATCGCATGCAAAACTTTTACTTTGAACTTTGACAAGGAGCACAGCTGATGAAGTAGGAAAGGGGCTGCCTTGAGGGTCAATTATAGTCACATGCGTGTCTGTTGCCTCCTCCTCCTCTTCGTCTGCCCCCCGCCCCTTGCCCCTGCCCGTTGCACTTATCGTTTTATTGGGCAGTTTGGTTTGATGTTGTTTTTGAGCAGCGCTTAAAAAAGCATATTTTATTTTAATTTGATTTCTGGTCACCAATTGGCGATCCCCAATCCCCAAACTGCTTCTTCCCTCTAACCTGAGTCATTCAACCCGACCGAGCACAACTTTCATATCTCTCCCGAAACAGAGAGAGAGAGAGAGACAGAGAAAGAGAGAGAGACAGCAAGAGTTTACTTTCTTTAACAAATTTGAAATACGCCACCCGCCTGGGTAAAAGGAGCTTTCGTTGTTGTTGTTGCTGTTGTTGTTGCTGTTGTTGTTGCTGTTGTTGTTGCTGTTGTTGTTGCTGTTGTTGTTGCTGTTGTTGCTTTGCTCTTTTGGTGGGTGAAACCGATATTAGCTGAGCGGAATTGTTAATTACCGCATACGCGACATATGTTAATATCGTGCGAGCATATCAATTTGTCTTGGCGAAACGCTGCAAGCCGGAAAGGCCATGACGGATGTACATACACACACACACACACACATGCTGTCTGTGTGTATGTGTGTGAGTATTTATGATCGTGCCACCTGTGGAGGGGCCAGATAAACGGGTGGGTGGTTGCACTGAGATCGTTTAATGACTAATGCCTGAGTGAAATCAGCTTGGCAAAGAGTTATACATTGTTATCGATAACTAAGTAGATAATTGGCATTGATAACAGCTAGATAGGTTTAATTACGGGCTATAAAATGTTGAATCTCATGTGGGGTAGTTCGTATTAATGTGACTTATCGAAGCGTTAAACTATGTTATTGATGATTTGTGATTGGTATTGAAAATAATACATTAGAGAGGTAAATACAACAAATAATAGTAAATATTCCAACATCTCTGAAAAAGGATTATCGAATTGTGATAGTTTGTAATCGATAGTAAGTCGATAAAAATCAATAACAATCAAAGAGTTTGATGGGTAATACAAAATATAATGTTGACACTTAGTTACTGAATTTTATCGACATGCTTTATAAGTAATCGTTTTTTTATCGATAACTCATTGAAAGTTCTCATTGCCAACAGAACAAAGCGATATATAGGTCAGTACATATGATGAAAATGGTCTAAGGACGTTTACTTATTGATTAAACAAATGTTATCGATAGCAGTACATGCATTGTTACTGCTATCGATAACATTTGCATAGCAAATATTGCAATTGAAACGTGGGTTTGTATGTACTGCTCTGATTTCTATCGATAACTGCTATCGATAACATTTGTATAGTAAAAAATGCAAATTAAAACGTGTGTTTTTTATCGATAAGTTTGCAGATGGAAGTGTGTTCGAACAATTGACAGCTCACAACACGCATCGAATCTGTAGCAAGTTTGTTGCCTAAGTCTTTTGTTTGACAAACTGTGCAAACTGCTGCATCTGTCAACTAATCAGTCGGTCAGTTAGTAGTCAGTCAGTCAGTCAGTCAGTCAGTCAGTCATGCAGTCAGTCAATGGGTCTGTCGATCGGTCACACGCTTTAACTGTAAACAGCAGCGAGTACTCATCACGATGCACCGCACTTGTCACCTCATCTTCGATCTGTCTTCGGCCTCGAACCCAATTGACATGCGTGCCATGTGTGCGAGAGAGTGTGTATGAGTTTGTGGCATATTATTATTTATTTTGTTGTTGTTGCATTTGTTGTTATGCGAGGCGCGTGTTGCGAGACGAAAAGTTGTGTGTTTATTTCTCCATTTCGCTTCAATTTCTTCGGCAAGAATATCAAAAGGTTGTTTTGGTGCGGGCTTTCTAGTGAAATTGAAAACGCATTTAATAACAAGCCAAAATTGAAATGCTAAAGTAAACGACAACAACAACAACAAAAGCAGTTGACAAATTTCACTTTCAGGCTAAGTGAAGCTCTGACAACTTTGAAATTCGTATCTAAATCTTTGAAACGAACTCAAAGGCGAACTGTGCGTTGCAGTTGAAGTCTGTTGCTCGATGCATAAATCAAAGATTTCACAAGACATAGAGAAGGAGAGAGGGAGAGGGAGAGAGGGAGAGGGAGAGGGAGAAGGAGAGGAGGAAAGAGAGAGAAGGAAAGAGATGGAGAGAGAGATGCGAGTGCGTCGCTGATTAGCGATAACAATTTTTTATTCCACTCGGTTTTATTTTGTTTTTTGAATGGCGCCGCCAATGATGCGGGGAGTGCCAACAACAACAACAACAACAACAATAACAACAATAATAACAACAACAACAGTAACAACAATAACAGCAATGCGAACAAGCACAATAATCATAACAACAAATTTGATTAGCCGGAACCGCCACTGCAGGGCGTGAGGCATCATGAGCCCATGGAAAGTGTTTAAAACCGAAAGAGGGGCACTCTTTTCTTAAAATATAGAATACCCTATCTTCGAAGTGAGGCTAGAAGAGCTTGATGAAACACAGAGGGAAGTATTCCAAAGGGCAATAGAGGAAGTAAGTGTTATAAAGTGTTGCTTTCTATCTCTTTGCCTATGTTTCGATCTAAACTGTAAGGAAGAAAACTGATAAGTAAACAGCTGAGTTTTTAATATATTATATTTTGTAAATATCATTGTGATGGCTTGATAGCTGAGTTACTTGAGCACATATTGAAACAAGTACTTGAGTATGTCTTTTAATTTTCATTATAATCCCATGATCAATAACTGAGTTACTAGAGAATATATAAAACAGATAGAAAGTTTATTATATACCATAATCTGCTAATTTTATTGCGATTGTGTGATTAATAGTTGAGTTACTTAAGAACATATTGAAATTGGTATTTGAGTCTGTCTTTCTGTGGCTCTGTTCTTTAAATATCATTTCAATCGCAAGATCAAGATTGTTCAGTTACTTAAGAACATATTTAAATAAGTACCTGAGTATGTCTTTTGAATTTCATTGTGATCAGATGATATATAGCTGAGTTACTAGAGAACATATGTAAAAAGAACTTTCTTAATTTCTAGTATATCCCAGCACTTTGCAGGGTATGTATGCGAGCAGCTCGTTAAAACGTTGTGCCCTTATTTGTCTATCTAATTTTCTATGAATTTTTCGAATGGGTTCATCGGGCTCTGCATATGTGTGCGTGTCTGTGTGTGTGCTCTTCAAACTCTTCACGTTTTCTTGGGCAATTCGCGCGACGCGACGCCTAATGGAAAATTATGCTTATAAGCATTAAGTGGGGACTCTACTCTCGATTGAGATCTGTTGTTGTAGTTATTGTTGTTAATGAGTTTTCATGACTGCACATAACTTTTCACAATGAGTTGGCATAAGTAGGTGAGTGAGCTGGAGGTGAGCAGAGAAAAGTTGTAATTACAAACTATTGCACAAGCTTTTTTCCTCGATTACTAACAACAAGAAAATTTCTAATTCGATATTTATCGATCTCACATATCTATATATTACAGCCAAAGATTAAGGAACAAACTACTCAATGTCTACAATAAATGAACTAAGCTAAGCTACATAATACAACAGAGAGGTAAGTGCATCATTTGAGTTTGTCTCGCAGCGAGTTCGTTGCCTAAGTCATTCGATTTATCGTAGCCAATTTGAGCAGAAATCCGTACAAACCTGTCGCATGAATTGCCAAGAAGTGCGAACCGTTAATTGTGCATGACCAGAAATTGGCCACAACAAGCAGGTGGGTAATGGGGGGGAAGGGGAGTAAGAGCAACAGACAAAGATTGGTAGGCAGATAGAGGCATTGACAACGATTTGAACAAGGACCGTTATATAAAAAATAAACCAACAGCCAGCATGATTTTTTCTTTTCAATTTTATTTGTCTTTATATTTATTTGTAATTCTCTACCCTAACCAGTTAGAGCGGGTATTTACGGTATGTTGTGTGATTTGTTACGAAGTGTTTGATGTGATGTGCGTGAGTTTGATATGTTGTGAATTAATGAATGAGTTTGGTTGATAGAAGTCTGTATTTTAAACTCAAAGTGAAGGATTCTTAATTAATCTATCTAATTACATAATAACTATTGACCGATAATGTTATATATATAGTATATGTTGTGAATTCAACTAAGTATGTGTATGTATAGTACAGCAGGCAACGCTGCAGGCAACGATCAATAGGATCAGGTTCGCAGTTGACAAGAAGAATGGAGCACTAAAGGGAATCGTTAAGTTGAAGTCGATGCTAGGAGTTGTACTTGAAGGAGTTGAGTTGAGAGTTACAGATTAAGGCTCATCACAGATTAGTTATTGAAGGAAGTCGTTAAAGAAGTTGTTCAAAAGGCGAATAAGTCGATCAGTCAAGTCGCAAGTAGAAGTTGTTTGTGCGAATCAATCTGAGTTTGCTTAACTAAACGTTATCAACTTGACTTACATATTTATACTAGCTAAAACTATGCACGTTAACTATTATCAATAAAGAATTACTTAATATTTTAATAAATATTACATGCATATCTTGTATATGCATTAAAACTCATCTTCAATATCTTTCTATACATAACAGCAGTCTGTTCATATTTATAATGAATATATAAATCTAAAAAGGAGCAACATATACAAAAATACAAGTCACACATAAGAACCCCATTGGTAATACACTTACAGATGTTATATAAAGATATGATACTAGCTACAATTGTGAGTTGTACTACCTTTTTTAACCTATATCCTATAACCTATCGACTTTCAATTTGACAGCGTATTTGTACTTCGTTTGTTCAGGCATCTCTGTCTATATATATATATTAGCTTTGCTGTCTTGAGCATGACACTTTGTAAATATTTTCAACTATTTGTCATTAAGCGCCCCGTTTGGTACCGTCGCAATATATATGTATGTACAGCAGGCGACCTTAAATGGTTTTTGACTTTGACTTCATTGGCTTTTGGGGCAGACACTTAACGTTTTTTTTCTCTTTTTTTTTTGCCAATTGTCCGTTTGTTGTGTTGTACTGTGTTGTCAGAGGATTTGCCAAGCTAATTAAGTTATTCGATTGTTATTGTTTGTTTAGTCACGCTGGACGAAAAAGCTCTTAATTCTCATTGTTGCTTGAAGAAAATAAAATAAGAAAAATCAAATGGAAGCTAAAAAAAATATATTTCAATATAAATAAATCAAAAATAAATATAGACGAAGCGCACTTGCAAATTAAATTTAAAGAGTTATGAAAATATGTATTTAAAATACATATGCAGTTTCATAGCTGGCAGCTTTGTAGGCTACTGACCTGAGTCTGCACAGCCTTGAGTATGAAAGAACTTGCGGTACCTTGTTCAGCTGGTTCTACTGCTATATCTAAGTCGGCAGATCCATTGAGTTCTTGAGTTCTTTATGTTTAGAGTGTGTTCTTTATATTTCCTGCCTGCTAAAACATAAACCTCGCCTATCAATGAGCTCTGGAAGTATGTCAGCTGCTGTGCCAGAAATATAAACATTATTTGCAATATTAAATACAAAGTATTCTCGCGTCTAGACATGTCTCTATGCAGTTAATATAGCTAGCTGATTGGGCAGGCTACACTGCAACATTAGCCATAAATATTACAACATAATAATGCATTCTAAAATAAAGAAGAACTAGCAGAGAGGAAGGTATAACAAAGACTTCTTCTAACTTGACCTTAGAAAATTGGTGCTCTGTTGAGTGCATGATGGATTATCATTTGCTAGAGTTTATAGACTTGCTAGTATTTTTAGCAGTATTTTTCGTGCTTTGCTGATTGCTTAAGCCGCTGCTCGTCGCTTTTGCCAATCAGCTTGACTGACAGCAGCTCGGCTCGGTCTACAGTCAAGTCTCGCGGCATTTGGCACACCGGTTTCAACAAGCAAACGAACGTGCGCTCTCTCTCTCTCTCTCTCTCGCTTGCTTACACTCTCTTGCTTTGCTCAGTTGCTGCTTGTCTTCGCCCACACCCGCAGCATATGCACAGCGCTCTCTCTCTCTCTCTCTCTCTCTCTGCGCACCTGTCGCGCTGCAACGGCTTCTTCTTCGGCTCGCATCGCGTGTCATCGGCAGCGTCGACAACGCCAAGCTGAGCTTGTTTGCTGCGGCAAGCACGTCTTGAGCGTTCAATGCGTTGCCAACCGTCGATAAGAACGCACGCCGAGCTAAGAGCCGTCGTCGAGCCACAAAATTCAAATCGTATTGAGCGAAACGCGCGCGCGTGTTCAATTAATATTATATTTTTTTTTTATCTCGCATCTCAGTGTAGCATTTGTTACTGTTATATTGCTATAACAAAACTAACAGCAACTTCAACTTTTATTATACATTTTTTGTTGTTTTGTTTCCAAAGTGTTTTCTTATTGCAAATGTGTTGTGAGTTCTTGTAAACAAACAATTATTGATGTCATGTGACAATTGTTGCTGTCAGGTGTCGCACCTATCGTTCATTGTTAAATGAAGAGTTCGTTTATTTTTTTTGGCAGTGTATCCAGAGCAATATATATAAATATATATTAATAAGTAAAAATGTCAGCGAAAAATCAAATAAATGTCTTCATGGAGAAGTTTAATACGGTGAGTGGAGCCTGATATGCTGGCATTACAGTTAACAGTTAAAGGCAGGAAAGTACGGAAGGTAGTAGCATATGGAAAGTAAAATATGCGTGTATACTAAGATAACTGTTGTGTTTATATTTGTTTGAAGCTGCTTAAATAATAAAACAGCAACAATTGATTGTCAGTGTTTATTATATAATCTTAAGATCTGTTAGACAGTGATAATTGTTGAGAAGTTAGTCAGTTTAGAATATGTCTGCAAGAGTGTTCTTGAAGGTAGTTTGCCCCTAATATAACTCAACAATCTGCACTGCCATCACCTCTTCTAATTTTTACCTAAATAAAGTTAATAGTGCTAAATCAAGAGTTTGTTTAGGGGAAGTTTTTAATTTAGCTCAAAACAGCTGCAAATTTAAAAGATTTACTTGAGTTTGGCGTAATTAATTTCAACTTAGTAGAATTATTTAATTTAGCTAAAGAAAGCTGTAAATTTTGTAGATTTTCCTGAGTGTTTTTGTAGTTAATTTCAATTTCAATTTTGTTGCATCATGCGACAAAGAACTAAAAACATATTGCACTTAGTTGTCTCTCATGCGACAAAGAACTAATAACTAAGAACTTTCTTAAGATTTCTGTCAATAATCTTGTTGGTTTCTTTGTCTTTATCTACTCTAAACAGTTTTATTTCGTCTCTAAAGATGCCTTGAATGCTTTACTGTCTTCCTTGGTCTTTATTTGCTGTCATCTACTTTGAAAGATCTACTTTAGCTGCTTTAACTTGCTTAACTTATCTCATAGTACTGATTCTAATAGGTTTTCTAGTCTGTTTCAATAACTTTTAACTTACTTATAGCTTCAATTCTTCAACTATAGTTTCTTAAACTTTCTATACCTCTTCTTCTTATACTTTTGCAATATTCGTTGAGGTTTTCTAGTCTGTTTTAATGAGTTTTAACTTACTTATAGCTTCAATTCTTTGATTATAGCTTCGTTAACTTGCTAACCCTCTCTCGTAATTCTTTTAGAATACTCAATGAGGTTTTCTAGCTTGCTTGAATAACTTTTAACTTACTTGTACTTCAATTATAGCTTCTTTAACTTGCTTAACCTCTTTTCGTTAAGCCTTTGCAATATTATATGAGGCTTTTTAGCCTGTTTCAATAACTTCTTACTGACTTCTAATTATTTCCTAACTTACTTCTTTCACTCAACTTACTTTTTACACTGTATGCGCCTTGCAAACTTGTCTGACTCTTTGCAGCATGAGAAAAAGTGTTAGTTAAAGTTAAAGTTTGTCTGCAGTTAGGTGTCTCAGTGAAACCATTAGTAACGATTGGCAACTGAAAATGCCTTGGCTCGTTTGTCATTTATATTCAGCGTGGCTGGCAGGTCATCAATAAATACAAATACAAATTCAAATTTGAATTGAAATTGAAATTTTTGCGCTTAGTTTTCCAATCGCTCAAAAATGCGAGCACACGCCGTCGTAAAATGAAAGTGAAATGCGCTTCAACAAATTTAAGTGTTTGCAGTCGATGAGGTTGAGTGTGTGCAAGTGTGTGTGTGTGTCTATGGCCAAGTGGCTGGTTCAGGCTTGGGCTTCAATGAGCCTCAAATTGAATGACTGACGAAATGCTGCGCAGCGCATAATAAACGCCAAGCGTCCAAAAGAAGCGGCTAAGCAACAATTTTATGCACTTGCGGTTAGCCATTGTAGTTGCTGTTATTGTTGTTGTTGTTGTTGATGTTATGGCTTATTGTATGCAACAATAATTAATAAATAATGTTTTGTTTGTTTGTTTTTATTGTGCACATTTCATGGCATGTTGCCGCAGTTGTGGTAGGTGAGAGTTGTCCAATTGGCCAATTGAGCACGCTCGATAAGTTATCGAGCACACACACACACACATATATCGATAGTTCAATTGATTTTTAATAGAACTATTTGTTGGGAAAACTTAGGCAAGTAGTTTGTGGAGTAAAAAGTATTGATGGTGGGAGTATATGAAAGGGAAATTCAGAAGAAAGTATAAGTGCATTTGTATTGATCTGATGGTATTGTAGAGTTCAGAGTTGCTTTATATACTCTTCTTCAGGAAGGTCTATAGAAAGTTTCAACAAGGTGCAAAGTAGAATCTGAACTACAATTGATCTGCTCTTGATCGATTAAATTGACTAAAGATTGATATTTATTTTATATAAAAAAATGAAATAAATTGTGAGGTTCTTATCTTAAACAGAACATATGCATAGAGCTTTAACAGATCTAAACTATTTGATAGGTCTATAGAGACTATAAAATTATGTTCTTATATCAGTCTTGTCTCTATGATTACAAATCTGTCAGCTACCGTTCGTCAAGCTTAATTCTAACTGGCATAAAGTGCATTTGATGGCACATTCAATCAAATTTTTGAGGAATTTTCCGATTTATTTTTCACGCCATTTTATGTTGATTGCATTTTATGAACACACATAAAGTGCGCACACTCGTCTGCGATAGTTAAATGCATTTATCATCATGATAAACATATTAAAATGCCTTAATGGCGAAACGCTTTTAAACTGCTAACTGCCTGTGGGTCAATGCCAATCAATGGCAGGCAGGCAGGCAGCTTGTCTAGAACCAGATAGGCAGACAGACATGTCTGACGTCATCAACGGTTGCTTACAGCTTATGTGGCTGCGTGTGACAGGAACAGCAACCAGTTGCAGAGGAGGGGAGAGTTGCAGCTTATGCAACCGAAATTCGCGCATTCAAAGACAGGGAAGAAAGCAAGAAAGAGAGAAGGAGATGGAGGAGAAAGCTGCAGGTGTCGAGGTGCATCTGCTAAAGTGCGGGAGAGAGAGAGGGTGATAGAGGGGGGAGTCTGTGTTGAATTCTAGCACAGATTGCGGTAGTTGAATGTCACAAAACAAATGACTTAGGCAACAAACTTGTCTAGTATGTGTGCGGGCCATAGTCGAACCGGCCTGCATGGCCTGCACAGCCTGCAAAACAACGGCGCATTCGAAATTACCGTTATGGGCATCACAGCAGCAATGCGCGCGCACACACTCTAGCGGATAATGCTATCGGATTTATTGAATTATTGCCCCAGACCAAGCAGACACATATCCGAATTGCTGTTACGCAATCTCGCCTGGCCACGCATTGAAATCGAACACCCAAACATGAATCGGACTTGCAACGGGCCTGCCTGCCAGCCTGCCTGGCATAGCTCGATCTCGTTAATCCATCATCATCTGCAGTAGGCCAACTGCATGCTCCTCCTCCTCCATCTCCTTCTTCGTCTGTCAACGCATTAAGATTGCATAAAGTGGGCGACAGCGACATGAGTTAAGTCTGCTCAGCAAGTCAGTTGGCCGGGCTAATAAGCTGACTGAATGTCTGTCTGTCTGTCTGTCTAGAAGGTGAGGCAGTTTCGGTCACTTTTCTAGCTCTCTAGCTTCAGCTCCATTGCAATTAAATCTATGCATGTTTCAGCGAGTGTCAAGTGCGTGGGGTGTGGTGTGGGGCTTGCCCTCAGAGTGTCAGCATTGCCACAAGGAAGTCTGCGACTAATTGTTGCTTTTTATGGTCAATATGAGAAGTCATTGTGATGCACGAACTGAAACTGAATAGTTAGTAGCTGCAGTAAGGTAATAAATGAGGAAGAGATTGAGAACTGTAAAGATCTATGTATGATCTGTGTATATCTAGTGTGAAGCTTGAAAAGGAAAGCGACAGTTTGATCAGAAGTGTTAATATATCTAAAGTAGAGAGTTATGATAAATATAAGTAGAAAAACATATGTAAAATGGCTTTTGAGCAGCTTATAAACTGTGCTTACTGCACAAGCAAAAACAGGAAAGGTTCTCTTTAAGTTCTTAGTCATTTTCAGATGTGCTGCGACTATGACTAATCTTATCAAACAGTAAAGTGAAAAGCTAATGGCAACTGCACAACTTTCTGTGCCAGAGATTACAAAGTATTTATCATTTAATTGAACTTAATTTATAAGTAACTATTAGGAAACTATTTCCGCTCCATCTCCTCCTCTCTGCATCAAACACTGAGTCAGTTGCAATTATAAATGTAAAACTTGCAACTGATTCATTATAGTTCAATTGAAGTACTGAATCAAGTGTTTGTCGATCTTTAAATGCGTCTTTAGCTAGCATTCTATATAACCTTTATGGTTTATTATTAGTGGGTGTTTGTGTGTAACCAAATATCAACCGCCAATGTCACTTCCTCAACGAACCAAACCGATTGATAAGCACAAGCTCAAGTGCGCTCTCTGGCTCTCTATCCTTCTCACTGTGCCCACGAAATCGTTGCTTGCATAAGTCACTTAGAAAGACAGAGTGTGTGAACGAGAGAGAGAGAGAGATCGAGATGGGGAGGTAAAGAGGGAATGGAAATGAGAGAGAGCATGTGCTGGTGACAAACGATACCTCAAAAAGAAAATCAACTTGCGGCGACAACGCGTCGTCTCATCGCTTCCCAAGCCAAATGGGATTTTCGTTACCCGATCCAAAACTTATGCCTGATTTAGCGAATTTGTTGTTGTTGTTGTTGTGCTAGCTGTAAATACTTTGACGGCCAATACACACACATACAGAGAGAGAGAGAGAGACACACATGGCGAGGCCTGGAGCCCATTTATGGTAGCTCTGACCCATATTGTAACCGTTGGCCAATGCTTTGCGGCCAAATACGGAAGCCATGTAATGCTAATGAATTGAAAAGCAAACTGAAAACCAAACCAAACTGTAAGCCAAAAAAAAAATAAAAAACTAAAAAACATCTAACTAAAAACTTGTCAAAAAACCAGGAGAGAGAGATGGAGTGAAGAAGAGAGGGGAGGACCACTTGACGAAGCTGTTAAAAAGTTGTAATAATAATTTCCTGACTTTGATTTGCATGCCAGAAATCGTGTTAACCACACTTAATCAATGCTACTTTATGTTGTCGACTTATTGCATAGCTACTTGCAACATCGGTATGTGGTATGTGGAGCAGGCCACCTACGCCAAATGATATAGTGCATATACCCTATAAAGACGGGGAAGGCATATTTGCAAAAGAGTAAACTTGAATAGAGGTAGAAAGCAGCAAAACTATCGTGTGAGCTAAGCAAATCTTTAAGGTTAAAGCTATACAATAACTGAGTATGTAGTTTTAATCAATTTTAATGACATTTATTGGTTTAACTGTTAGATCTCTGGAACTATTCTATATAAAGTGCTGAAATTTGGTGTGTGGATACTTATTTATAATTCATTTCCGAAATTGCATTAATAACAGTTTGATCGCAGAGATTCTACGATATACAGTGCTTAAATATATATAATAATATTAGATATAATATAAATAATATTTCAAACTGCATAAAGAACACTTTGACAGCTTACAGTGCCTCAAAGAACAAGTGCTTTATAATATTATAAATAGTTACAAAAAATAAGTATGCAGCTAGTCTGTTTCACTTTGCAGGGTATCCACCAGTCGTGCTTTAAGACCTTTCCAACACTCACTGGGATGCGGGCTGTCATGGGCTCTGCCCAAGTTAAACAATTTATTGAAATTGCTTCAACAAATGTTCCAATGTTCAATGCCAAACAACAGCTGATGTGAAAGTCTCAAATTATTTTTTGTTTATTATATTTAGTTGTCTTGCTGTTGTTTTTGTTGTTGTTGTTTATTGTTAACCATTTTTTGTTTGCACAATTGTTGATAAGCGACCGTGACAAACGCGTTTATCACACACTTCTTTTATATCGTTCTTGTTCTTCGTCATGTTCATCTCAGTGTCAAGTCGAGTGAAAAACCAAATAAACACAAACAAAATAAATAAAAGAAATACAACAAGAAAATCGCAATAATTATTATTGTATTAATTTTTTCAGTTAGTCGCTTTCTTCCAGTTCTGTGTTCGGTTTAGTTTACGGATAAGAAAACGAATGATAAAGTGAACATGTATGTGCAAATTTGCAAGTGCTGGGAGTGTTGAAGACGGTGCTAAGATATGAGGAACGCCTTGTGGAAAATTCCAAGAATTGTTTAAATATTTTGAGAACAATAAAGAAGATGGTGATGATGTATGGAACAGTTGTCATTCCTTGGAACTGACCTATGGTTAGAGATAAAGAGTTATCTACAAGTACACAGAGAGATACTCGTATGTACATAGATATAGTTGTTGATGGAATGACTGCAAAGAAGAAGAAGAACTCTGAAGATATCATTTAATAATGATAATAATGTCTGAGATTGTAGGGAACTATTTATAATACATTGATCTAAAGTATTGCACGTTGGAAATGGTGTGCGAAGTGTGTGTGTATGTGTACACTGAGAGAAATGTGCGATGTGTGGAGATGGGGACGTGCATAAATACCGAGAAAAAGCAACACAGACGTAGTTCAAATATCACAATACATGCTTTTACTAAAAATTAAGGTGACCATATTTGTGTTTATATGGTCACCCTTATAAGACTTAAACAGCGACTTGAGCTTTTTCAACTTCACATTTGCACTTTGAGCACAATTAAAGTGTTCGAATGCGCAATGGGGTGACCATTTTGCAGTAAATGCCATGGTAACCCCTCTAATGTTATCACTTTTCTTTGCAAGTCGTAAATATTGACTCTTTCAAGAAACCGAGATGACCATATTTGATATTTCGGCGTATATGGTCACCCTAACAAGCGCATTTCAACTGCGCTTTGTTTACAATTTAAATCATTAAATGTGCAATGGGCAGCAATGTGCAGCAAATACAATGGTAACCCGCTTAATGCTTTCATTTTTCTTCACAATTATAAGGAACTTTGAAAGTTACCGATCTTGTATAGAACAGTTAAGATTATAGTGAAGTAAATTATATATTTCCAAGAATAAATCCTATAAAAATCTCAATTTGTATAAAACAAAAACTTATGCATCAAATTTCAATGCTTATGCATCACGTTTCGATCAGTTAACTCAGATTTGGGTTGAGTTATTGCTGTGGAATGTTTGTTGTCGCCTTTGACTGGTGAGAGAGAGAGAGAGATAACTGTGTGCCAGAGGTCAATTTGACTAACCTATTGGCCTTGGTAAAAGTTTTTCCGCCAGGAGGCGAGGCGAGGTAAGACAAGGCGACTGTGACTGTGACTGTGCAGTGTGTCAACAGTTGCAGTTGCAACAAGAAGAAGAAGAAGATCGCACGGGGAGATTTCACCCAACAACCACAGCAACAGTAACTCGAAATGGCCAACTTAATTTACAACATTTTCGATTCGTGGCCAGCACGATCTATGCAATCTTCTGCTTTGTTTTTTTTTCTTTTCTACACTTGTTGCTGTTAGTGTTGTTGCTGCTGCTACTGCTGCTGTATCTTTTCTTTGGCATTTTTCTTTTTTTTTATTTTCTTTTTCGATTTTGTCGCCTTTTTAAAACATTTTCACTTTCGTTTTCAATTTGTGTGTTTTGAGGTTTCGCGCTGCCGCCGAGCCGGGGCCAATAATCACAATAATCGTGGTAAGCGGGCAGTCAGTCAGCCAGCCAGCTAGCCAGGCCAAGCAGGCCCGAGAGATCGGCAAGCAAACTGGTTGCCAACTTGGCCGGATGCTTGGAATTTTCGGATGCGAAAGAGCAAAACCAAAACGAACCGAACCGAATGAAAGTGAAAACGGCGGCGGCCCCGGACGAAGAAGCAAATGAAATCAAAATTGAATTTAAATAAATTACGTATGTTAATTGCAGACGCGGCAAGAAACAGTTTGTGTCTGCCATCTCTCTCTCTCCCTCTCCCTTTCGGTCAACAAAGCCCAGCAAAGAAAGAACAGCTAACTTTGACTTTGCCGCCCTTTTGATAGCAAAGCACACACATGAATCAAGTTGTATAATATCAATATAATAATGGAAACACAAAAACAAAATACGTATAATAATATGAAAATAATAATAAAGAAAACAAATCATGAATAAAAAATGAAACGTTAATAAAAAAATAAACTCTTATAATGATCGATTAAAAAATTATACTTAAAATCAACACAATAAACTGTGAATGAAATTCATTCAAGATATATCAATCTTTATGGCTATACTTTATATTATATGATATTATAATACATTGTATCTGCATTTATATACATATTTCTCTGGCTGTACTCTCTCTCCTTGTGTACTCACTCCAACTTCAACCCTTCAAGATAAAAAGCAAAACCAAGACTGAAATCGAAACTGAAACTGTTTTTATTTTGTGTTTTTTTTTCGCGAATACTTGAATTAATGAGGGTCAAGATACTTGATGGCTTTGGCTTTCTATAACATCATCAACAACAGCAACAACAACATTGTCTTCGTCTTCATCTTCATCTGCGTGATCATCATCATCATCACTATCAGCTGCAACTGATCGTTACGATCGTCAGCTTCATCGACACCTTGAAATTGCTGCAGGTGAAGTTAAAGTTGTAGATGAAGTCGAAGCTGATGCCTGAAGATGTAGCAGAGTTTGATGAACACGCTAGCAAAGGCGTCAACCCCGCGGCACCGCGCATGGTTTTGTATTGAACTTGAAGCGGGCAAGTATGTGTGAGGCCAACCCAATGACAGTAAGGTGCCCAAAGGGCAAAAAGCCTTGAATGCGCCTCATTGTTGTTGTTATTGTTGCTGTCCTCTATAAGGCGATTGGTTGTCAGCAATCAGCGAGCTATTGATAGCACTGAATTGCCTTAGAATAAGCGGGTCAAAGTGTCGTGTGCAATTGTGAAATTGTGGCATATATCCTGTTGTTTTGGAGGTCACTACAAATATGTGTGTTTTAACTATATCTATATCTGTAGATCTTAAAACTATATATGGCCAGGTATGAGCTCATTAGAATGATTGATGGCGCTTGGCTTTTAGGGCAATAGATCGCTGATCGCAGAGACCTTGACAACAGTTCTGCGAGTCATTGAGATCGGTTTCAATATGAGATAGGATTGTTCTACACAGGAAATGAACGACTTGGAGATATGACATAAAAATGTAGAGTTAAATCGAATAAATCAAATATGAACAGAATATATTGTAACAAAATAAAGGAAACAAATCATTAATAATTATAATAGAATTTCCAACAGATTCTCGAATTGTTACTCCTCCTCCCCTTATATAATATGTTAGTCTCTTAAACTGAAGTCAAATTCAGGTCTTTAAAATACACTGTAACATTTAAATTTATGACATTTAAACCAAACATGGACATTAACTAAGAATTGACGCGCCACGCACAAAAGACTTGGAACACGAACTCGTGTCACATCCCACATACTCTACAACAAACATATATACAAGACAAACACGCGTTACATTTATCTCTCTTTAATCTTAACAAGCATCTGGTTCGTGGCTTGAAATGATCTCATAACAGACACCGGACAACGGACTCAATTAAAGGCCAATTGAACCCTGCCGAGTTGTTCAACAATGCGTCGCGTTTAGTCAATTAAATCGCCAGCATTTTTATTATAAACAAAAGATCTGAAAAACGAATAAGAAACAAAATAAAAAAACACCGTAACGAAAAAGAAACGAGTAAAAAATGAAACTTGTTTGGGCTTTTCTTAAACTTTTCTTTTCCGCTGTGCGATCGATCGTTTTTTTTTTCTCTGCCTCTTCTTTTTTCTCCGGCTTTTGCATTGTTTTGAATTAATAATTTATATCGATTTTTATAAGCGCCCGCGGCGCACATCAATTGATTTACCGGATTAGCATACACACGGTGTAAGAGAGAGAGAGAGAAGGAAGGAGAGAGGGAGGGAGAGAGAGAAGGAGATATTTATGCATGATCCCGGCCGATGTCGAACCCATGTCGACTTCTTTTTTTTTTCTTCTCTTTCCACTTTACAAGTTGATTTTGGCTGAAAAATTATTTGCAATTTATGAAACGCGTTCAGCGGCAGCAGCAGCAGCAACAACAAAACGAGACGAAAGTAAAAGTTCAATTAAATAAAGATAAATTGCACAACAATTGTTGTTGTCGCTGGTTCCAGCTCAGCTCGAAGCCGAAGCCAAATCCAAGCACTTTGGGCCCAAAGTTTACGTAAGCCACATAAATATTTCAAAAATGCAAAATCGACTTCAATGAGAGACAATGCCAAGTGTCAAGTTGCAAGTGCCAAGTGCTGCTGCAGTGCCGGCTAGCATGTGCCACGCCCCCAAAACAAAAATAAATCGTGAAATGACAATTACAAATTGATAAACATTTCAAGCAGCACCAACACCAGCAGCACCAACAGCAGCAGTAGCAGCAGCGAAAAGTGCATGGCAGATTTTTCCCGATTTCCAATTCAGAAAGTAAAAGTTGCGCACGTTGAAAATGGTATGCGAAGTGTGTGTGTACGCTGAGAGAAATGTGCGAAATGTGTGGTGTGATGAGAACGTGCATAGTAAATACCGACAATGTTACAGACACAGCTCAAACATCACAATACATACTTTTTCTGAAAATTAAGGTGACCATATTCGACATTTAAGTTTATATGGTCACCCTAACAAGACTAGAATATCTAGTTAAGCCTTTTGCACTATGATCATAATTTAAGTGATTAAATGTACAATGGGGTGACCATTTCGTGTATATGGTTACCCTAAAAACTAGAACAGCTAGTTAAACCTTTTTATGCTTCACATTTGCATTTTGTTTACAATTAAAATTGTTAAATGCGCCATGGGGTGACCATTTTGCAGTAAATACCATAGTTACCCCTTTTTATGTTTTCACTAGTCATAAATATTGATTCTTTCAATAAACTAAGGTGACCATATTTGACATATCAGCTTATATGGTAAACCTGACAAGACTAGAACAGCTAGTTAAGCCTTTTTTAGCATTTCTACTGCGCTTTGATTACAATTCAAGTGATTAAACTTACAATGGGGTGACCAATTTGCAGTGAATGCCATGGTAACCCCTTCTAATGTTTTCACTTTTCCTTGCTAGTCGTAAATATTGACTCTTTCAATAAATTCAAGCTACCAAAAACAATAATAATACCATAATAGAGTGTCAAAAGTCATTTGGCCAAAGCACGCCAAAGCAAATAGCAAATACTTTGACACGAGGTTGTTAAGACTTAATGGTAGACTCGCGAGCTGAGCTAGACATTGAGGTAGATTGAAAGGCGAAGCGATAGACAAAGAGATGGAAAAAGAGGTAGACTGAAAGGCCAGAAACGGTCGAGGCAGCATTTCATTTCATTTAGTTTCAGCACTTTCATCGTTGATTGGCAAACTGAAGAAGAAATGAAATTAGATAGAAGACAAGGAGAGATGAAATAGCAAAGAGGGAGAGAGAGAGAGATTGAAAGAGAGAAGAAGAAGTAGAAAATCATCAAGCATGGCCAGCTGGGAGTCAACGGCAACGGGCAATGCATTCAAAGTGATACGTGACATTCAAATGGGCTTTTCATGCATTTGCGCTGATCATCATGATCTTCATCATCATCATGATGTGATCTCTACAATGATAATGAAGCTGATGATGACTCGGTGGCCCAGAGCATGACATGTATGTTGCCGGTACTACGTAGAGCACGTGCTAAGTGCGAGCTGCTTGAGGCTTAAAAATAAGCAAAATCTTGTGACACTGGAGGACAGAATGATTTTTCATAAATGATATTAAGGTAGCGCCGGTTTTAGAAGGTCCTAAGGTGACCATGCCCAGAGTTGACAGAGCTGAACTGACACTGTCAAATACAGCCCAGTTAACAGAAATGCCTCTGTTATATAATCAAATCTAAATGATAGTAATAAGATAACATAATATCTACTAAATCGTCTCTACTTTATATAAACGACTTCAAAAAGTGATTCAGAAGAATCAGATTAAATAGAAAATTGACTAGAGCTCACAATAGTTGCAAACTACTTTGCTGTTTAAGTAAAACTAGAAGAGCAAAGTAAGCTAAAGTTAGTCTAGTAAGTAGTGACAGCAAGACTAGCAGTTACTCTGTAAAAAAGATGCACCAGTTGAGTTGAAAATCATCAGAGTTTTCGATTCTTATCTCCTCTTTAAGTCAAGTAATCAACCCATTGGCATGCCTCAGTATTTACAGGGTATGCGAAAACATGCCACAGAATTTTGCACGATTTTTATCGATGATTTTCAGTGAGCAACAACAACAACAACAACAGCAACAAAGTTAGTTGTTGCCAGCTAAAGTGCACACGAAGATTGAAACTGAAACTCAGACTGAAGTCTGCGAACTGAACTCGCGACACCAGCAACAACAACAACAACAGCGAACGGACAGCAACAGCAACAACAACAGCAATAACTACACCAAGCCTAAATCAAGTTGCAAGAATGCGGAATAAATGTCATGATGAAAATGAAACAGTACAACAAAAAGGCTAGAAAAACAGCTAAATGCTGCCATAGTTGAAGCCTTTGTGCGCGTATCTCAAAGATACATTTATTTATGATATGGATTTATGGCTTTGCTGCACAGATACTTAGTTATTGCATTAGCTCTAAAACATGTTTTTTTAATTCCAATCCCCAACTGGTGCACTCGAGTTGGGGGCGTACAGAGTTCCATTGCTGCTGAAGTGGGTAAGAAGGTGCCGGCAGTACCAGTACCATGAGAAGGGGGGCCTTTGACGTTATTTATTATGACTTCGAAACAAGTTCTAAGTTCCCGTCGCCTATGGCTCATTAACATTAACATTTTTATGTGTTAAAATAATAATTAATTGCCATTTGTGTATTGGGTGCCCCCCCCGCCTTCTGCTCATTAGGAGTAAAAGTTCGAGGCGACCATTGTTTAATTGTGCAGCAATTTTCCAAGTAGTTTTCCAGTTTCAAGTTCTTCCGTCTCTGCAGCGAAGGTTGCTCAGTAGGCCGTCTGCTAATTGTTCAGTTCGATAATTATGTGCGAGCTTAAACGGAGTATCTATCTATAATATAAACATAGTTATGCCATACTTATGGTTATGGCTCAGGCAATTATCTGTTATAGTTATTTCTATTTATGTTTTGGTTTCAATTGGTACCCGAATAGACTAGTTTGTTATAAGTTCTCTACTTCCTTTTGTTTTGAGAACATATATAATTATTTCTATTTATAATGTTAATTTTCTATATCTTTCTATGTCTTACCTTATTTCTTTGTTCTTCTATTCCAAGTGATATATTTATAGCTTATAGATTTATTGCTATCTTCATCTATAAATCATATTGTAGTGTAATATCTTTGCACTTTATCATATCATATCTTGTTTACTATTTACATTATCAAATTCCCTTTTTTTTAGATTTTCTTATCTAAATTCTACTCCCCTTAAGATCATATTGTATTTTCATGTATATATCTTATCTTTGCTGCTATTCTCAGTAGATCTGCTCTTCCAGTATATCTATCTATAGATATATTCAAATAGCAGTAGTCTTCTTCTGTGCACTATACATAATAGATATTTAACTCAACTCATTTATCATAATCAATGTGCAATTCTTTTCGCCTTTGAGCTCGTCTCTCTTTTTTTTTTTGGCCATAACTCTGGCTCGCGCTGGCCTCCTAAACTTTAAATGTCAGCCCAAAATGTACTGCAACAACAAAAATAGCAACAACAATAGCAGCAACAACAGTGGCAGCAAGAAAACAAAAAAAAAAAAAAGTAATTCCAAAATCCACAAACATTCAAATAGGAAAATGGCAAAAACGCCCACATTGCCTTCCTTCTTTTCATCCTATCGCAAAACTTTTTGACTTGGGTCAAGTTTTCAATTTATTTTACCATTTTTTTTCTTTACTTTTCTTCATTATCATCATCGTCTTCCACTTCCACTTTATATTAAATTATTCCCACAATTTCTCGGCATGTCGAGTAAATAAATTTGCAACTTGAAGCAAGCAAATTTATGCAGATCGCATAACTAACTTTTAAATGTTTGCCATCTACTCGATACAAGTTGTTGTTCATTGCGGGGGGCAAACGCTACAGAAAGGGTATTTTAAAAGATTTAATGTAAGTAGAAGTGCAGTTATAGTTGCCAAAAGTAAAGATTATTGATGTATGTCTTAGAAAAACGTATTTTAAAAACCGTTCAAGTAGTTTGTCTATATCCACAAGTGCTATAGTGCTTAAATTTGTTTATGCTGTTGCTCGTTTAACTAATGAAAATTAAGGATTTATTTTAAAATTTTTTTGAAATTAATTACTCCCAAGTACAACAGTGACTCTGTTATTTTAAAAGCTATATGCAATTTCTGCAACATTTTACTTTCACCTACGTATAGGGTATCCGCTTGTCCACTCTGTCTGGCCACACTTCACACTCAGTTAGTTTTTTTGCTCATACATATATGTTTGTCTGTCCGATACATGCCACAATTACAGCAGCAATCCCGCCAGCTGTTAGCTATTTTTTGTTGTTACTTTTCTGCTCTTTGGTTTTTTGTTAATAATAATTAAAAAACACTTTGGCAACAACTTGTTGGGCGCCTCATTTACAACTGCGATGAGCAGAAAACGAAGATTAAAGACGCGTTGATCACACTGTATGGCAGACAGATCTTACAAATGAAGTTCAAGCCGAGCGCAGAAAATGGCAAATTGTTGTAGATTTTATTGTTGTCGGTTTTCGGTTATTGTTGTTGTGTCTCTGTTGCGGTTGTGGTAAATGTTGGCATGACGAATGCGTTTCGGTTCAAGAGGGCGTCCGGCCAGACAATGGGCCACCATGCAGAGTTAAGTATCCAAAATCGCCCCCAAGTTGCCTGTTGCCCAAGGCCCGCAGCAGCAGCAACAACCACAACGACAACGACAACTTTATCGTCAAGTGAAAGTTGTGTCCACCGTTGCAGATGCAGATGCCTGTCTGATAATGCCCCAGAGGGAGGGGGCGAATCAAGTGGAGGGGGGGCAGATGATCGCCGTTGCGAGACGAGCAAATCTTTATTTTATTTTCTCAAGTGTCGCATTTGGCATTTCAATTTTGTTTTTTTTTATTTATTTTTATTTGTTTTTTTTTTCTTCTTTTTGTTTTTGACCTGCCCCAAATCTTGTGACTGCACCCAGTCAAAAATGTTGAAGTATTCGTTCGTTTCGGTTTCGATTCGTTTCGGTTTCGAATGTGCTAGTGCGCGCCCGAGTTCGAGCCATAAATTCTTGGCCTGTCGACGCCTATTTGGTTAAATATCAAACGGTACTTAGATAAGACCTTAGACTCGCTTAAGATTCAGGCTCAGCGACACAGACACAGATATTCAACTCAGTCTCAAATGTCGCTGGCTCGATGAACAAATTTTAGGCCAAATTAGTTGGCCCAAAATCCGAACGAAGCCCGAAACCTGTTGATAATGCTATGTTCTGAGGATATTGTATATCTCTCTGTATGTCTGTCTGTCACTCTATCTGTCTCTCTGTCTGTCTGTCTTTCGTTCTGCATATTCAACATATGCCACCTTTTTTACAGTTATCGCCTCGTTTGAGTTATTAATTGCGTCTTGGCCCACGGCTGGCAGCTTGTTTATCCAGTTGAGTTTGAGATTAGACCCCTCCCTCGATAAGGCATAGAAGTTGGGAGTAGCTGACCGCTTGTCAAATTGTTCTTAGTTTAGTTCTTAATTTGACACTGCTCGGAGATTAGCTCGAATATATCACTTATTGTATTTCGAGGGTGTCTATAGCACCTTCTAAACTGGCAGCAAGTTTGAGAGAAAAACAAGAGATCTCTATCTCTTGGCCAATTAATATGAAATACTCGTAAATTTTTAGTTGTTTAAAAAGTACTAAAGAATGGCTTGTTGATTTCAGTGATTAAATTGACATTCACTGTACAAAGTTCTTTACATTCAATGCAAACAGAAGTTCAGAGCAGAGACTAAGACGCTTTATTAGTTACAGGGTATATGAAAAGTCAAATCTAAAGTTCTTTGACTCGGATGGGTTATACCGTTGCTTATTAGTTATCAGGTATTAAATAAAGAGCGAAATTAAAAGTTCTAATAAGGAAGACGTTCACATTTCTAAAAACCTATAAATAAGGTTGACCATACATTATTAAATTCCAACCTTAAAAGTAAGCTCAGTTACTTTAGCCAATGCTGTGCTATAATTTACCTCAATCAACTTAGTTGTGTAAGGGTATCAAACAAAATTAAGGTGACCGTACATTATCTTACTTTACCTTAATAGAAAACCTGGTATTAGCAACATTAAAAGTTCTAGTGTGGAAAACGTGCACATTTCTAAAAACCTACGAATTAGGGTGACCGTAAATTATCTAACTCTAATCTTAGAAAACCATGTTAGCTAAGTAACTTCAGCCAATGACTTGCTATAAGTTACCTCACTTGAGTCAATTGTGTAGGGTATCAAAAACAATTAGGGTGACCGTAGATTATTAAACTCTTACCTTAGAAAAATGCAAGTTAGTTAAGTAACTTCAGTCAATGCAGTGTTACAAGTTATCTCAACTAACTCTTTAGTGTTAGGTTATCAAGCGAAATTGGTGTGACCGTACATCATCTAACTATAAGCTTAAAAGAAAACCAAACACGCTCAGTTAGCCAATGCTCCGTTATAAGTTACCCCAATCAACTCAGTTGTGTAGGGTATCAAACAAAAAACTTGCTTGTATCTCCGACCTCAGGCCCCGCTACCCTCTTTGGCACCTTATGAGTTTCATGTAATTTGTTGATTTCATGCAAAACTGTAACTGGAACTGAGACAAAAAGCGAAATTCGCATTGTTGTAAGTCAGTCGGCAGGTGGCGCTGTTGCATGCTGGCTACCTGTGGGATGGTAAACAAGGAGAGGCGGGAATAGGGGGTGCGGTCTGGTCGGGGTATTGCCTTGTGTAATAATTTTAACACCCGCATGCCTGATTACCAAGCGATTGCGATTTACCTTTCGGATTTGGATTCGAATTTGATTCGAGTTTAATTTCAGTTGCTGTTGCTGTTGCTATTGTTGTTGTTGTTTTTGTTGTTGCATGTAAACAACACCTTGCAACACCTTCATCACGGTCCAGCGCAGCAAAAACAAAAAACAAAACAAAAAGCGAGCAACAAGCGCAAAGTGATATGCGATAGTTTAGGCGATAGTCGTGCTGGTTTCCGTTTATCATGCTATGTGGGTGCATGCGGGTGTATGTGTGTGTGTGTGTGAGGGTCTCTCTCTGTGTGTATGTGTGGGAGCAGCATCATTTAACGCTTTGGCAGCTTTAACGAGAGTCTCTTCACCTTCTGGGATTGCTGTACTTGAGACGAAGCGAGCGTCACGTTGCGGCCTTGAAGTGGGCGGACGTTTTGAAGTCAGGGGCGTGGCAGTTGTCCAGTGTGCCTAAATGAAGTTGTTGAACCTCCAAGAGGACGGGGGCTTAAAAGTTAAGCAAGGAATGAAAGGTTGTTTTGGAGGATGATAGATCGATGCTACATATGATATACATGTTGTATATATTTTATGCTATATAATGTATATATGCTATCAGCATCGGTTTACTATATGTAGCACTATAAAATGAGCCAATAATTGAAGAGCTAATAAATAATAATAATAATAATAAAGAACAAATGTCTAGCTTCAGGGGAAAGTAACAACAGGAACTTAAATGCGATAAACAAGTCCAACTATGCTGATCTTATGCTATTCAAGAAACTATATGCATATATATATTAATGCTGTTTAAAAAACTATATGCGTATACTCGTGCTGTTTAAGAAACTATATGCATATATTCAAGCTATTCAAAAATTATATGAACATATTCATGCTGTTCAAGAAGCTATATGAATATACAGGAGCTGTCATGTGGATTTCTCAGTGTATGCAACTTATACAGACATATATTATATATTCCTGTATCCTTCTCACTCTATTAGACATAAATTCCTCTTCGCCTGTCCACACTTCTCTTTATCTCTTTCGTTTACAGCTTTAATCCCTCTTATCTATATCTCGTTTGCACTCATCTTATCTCACTTCGCAAAAATGCTCGATCGATATAGTAATTTATGCCTGGCTTAATGTCAAAATGTGAAATTGGAACACACAAACACACACACACACACATACGGGTATGGTATGCAATTAATGCGCTGACAAATGCACCGAAAATGCGCTGAAAATGCAGGCAATTAACTGTCAACTGTCAACTTGCATTGCATTGGCGTAGAAATGCTTTCGTTAGTTGCTCATAATGACTATTTTTGGACCGTGTGACAAGACCAAAAAAAAAAACCGAAAGAAAAAACAAAAAAAATGCCAATTGCCAATTGCAAATTGCCAGTGTAGAGTTGCCAAGCTCCCCTCGCTTTTCTTTCTTTCATCTGCTCACACGGCAAAGCCTGCTGAAAGCCGACGCAGACAACGCGTCGTATGATTGACGCATGTGCAACTGAGTCTGCGTTGTGCATGTGTATGTGTGTGTGTGTGTTGATCAGCTGCCTAAGATTGCCATTTGATGTGACGTTGACTGCGTTGAGCTGCATAAAAAGTGGGTAAAGATGCGCTTAGTGCCGGCCTGCCCCCCGCCTTCCCTGTGCCCGTACCAGGCCAACGTGGCGTCAGCTGATGAACGAGTCTATGGCAAAAAGGAAAAGTTATCCATTGTTGTTGTAGATTGTGTTGTTGTTGCTCTGTTGCTGCTGTTGTTGCTGTTGTCAGCTACTGTCGCGTCGCTTTCAACATTCGTTGGTTTTCGTTCGTTGGAGTTTTCCTTGGCATGCGGAAAAACAAGTTTTCATTTTCATGCAGCTTTGAGCGCGCGCGCGCCACTTGATTTTCGTCTTGTGTATTAAGGGCAGCTGCTACTGCTGTTGTTGTTGCTGCTTTAGTTGTTGCTGTTGTCACTTCGATTGTTGTTGCTACTGCTGGTGCTGCTGGCGCGGTGGCCCGCTTCTCGCCGCTTCCCACTTCCTGTCAGGGCGCATTTTCCACCCAGTTGCCATTTCACTCATTTCTACTCTCCCACTTTATAAAGTTATTACGACACAAGCAAGACAGTCAGCCAGGCAGGCACTGTCTGGGTGGGTGGGTGTACTCGGAAATGGGCGAAATGGGCGGATGGGCGTGTGTGAGACAAGTGTGAAAAATGTAACGATCATGCGATTCGATTTGAAGCCTCGGGGCTTCTACTGATTTGCTGTTTTTTTTTCGAAAAGAAAATGCCAAGCTGCATTTAATAATTGCATAATCACAGTCAATACCAAAGCAAAAGACAAAAGGTAGTCGGTATTGTACATTATGCGCCTTTAATTGACTCAAATCAACTTGAATTGTAATTTAATTATAGCTCGTAATGGCTAGATTGCATGAGGGAAGTGTAAGTTAATAAGTTCTTCATGTCAAATACTGAAAAAACATGCTCTTTATACATTTTACAACACTAAAACACAGTAATAGATAGTAATAAAGGTGTTTAGTTTAGAGGGAAGTGTAAGTTAATTAGTTCTTTATATGAAATATTCTTGTGCCTTTTGCAACTCTACAAAACAGTAATTTTACTACAACTGACCAAATAAAGAAAAACAACAGACACTTTTAAGCACTAGCACACTAGAAATATGTACGTAAATAGCAAAGAAATCAGCTACCTGAAATTATATAAATATAAATAATAAATATAATTCATAGTCAAAATAAATATTTAGCTTACAATACTGCAGAGGCATAACAATGCATTAAAAACTATTAGTAATTACTTGAAATAGAAAAGAGAAGGCAAGAAATTAGCTGCAAATTGTATCACTTTATAGCTTAATATAAATTATAGCCAAATTCAAATTAGCATAATTTGTAACTTACGGAGTGACCCTCGTAATTAGCTACGCTCTGCATGGCACTACGCTTCATTAGGCTGGCCAAGACTATTGACCCTTTTAATGAGCAAGTCAAATATTTGTCTTAAACTGTTGGCCAAATATGCCAAGACTCTGATGTCGGCTGCCCCACGCTTCATTTGTGAACAAAAGATGCGGATTTAATTAGTCTTAAAGCCAAAAATATTTACTCTGAGAATCGCCCACACTGCCAGACAGACATAGAGACAGACAGAGAGACAGACAGAGAGACAGACAGACAGAGAGGCAGACAGATTGCCAGATCGGGCCTATGACAAGCCGCTAACAGTTCCCAGTCTCTGCAGCTGAAGCATTGACCTGATTTTCAGACATCGTCGACGACAGTTGGCGTTGAGTTACCAACTGGGGCGAGAGTCGTGAATGATTCTGTGTGGAAATTGGCCTAAAACAGCGGATTGAGATAAAGAAAAAGCAAAAGAAAAAGAAACAGGGCAGGGGGAATTAAAGGAGTCACGAAATTGAAGAACAGCTGTACATAATTATAGCCGGGTTAGTGGGTGAGGAAGGCATAGAAAGCATTTCAGCATTTGGCAGTGCTGCGCAATTAGCCACAGAAAATGTTACTTAACACTGCTTGGCCAGCTTAGCAAGTCGGCCAATTGGCCAAGTGGGCAATCGTCTGGAACAAACTCGACTCGATTATTCAACAATAAATATTGAAAGTATATGATTATAACTCATCAGCTTATTTTGATGATGATGATGATGTATTCAAATTACGCTATACAACACTGGCGTGGATTAGCGTAAGTGAACTTATTATGCAGTTATTTGCATTGTTTGTTTAGGCCTGTTGTTGATATAACCCACATAATGCGAGCATACTTATGATATATAACATTATAAATGCTATAGATAAACAACATTAAGTAATATATATTATAGGAGTAATATATGTAGTATAGTAATAATATATGTATTATCTCTAACACAAAACAAAGCAAGTATATCCGGCCAAAATCTTGTTTTTAATTTCAAATGTCATATCAGTGGAATGCCAGACTCAAAGGGGCGTTCCATTCCCATGCTCCATAAGCATATTTATTCTTCTCCCGCTTCGAAAAGTGCAGTCAAGTTGTCCCACACACACGCCTTGACTGGGATTAGCTGAAGAAGGAGGTACCCACTAGGGTAATTTTTCGTAATCCCCATACGATTTCAACACATGTCATTGGCAATTGTCAGACAGTTATGACAGCTCTGGAAAATCAAAAGAAAACGAATGCTGTAAATCGTATTTTTCTTTGCCCACGCGCCGAACAACAACAACAAAGAAAAAACGAAAACCTACAAAAAACTCGACTTGAACAGACTGCATAATGCTTGATATAAATCTTCAACTCACACACATGTGCTGTGAGTCTATTAAGAACTTGCTCGTACTCTCAAATACACTCACGATAAGTGTCCGTTCATGACATGAGTGAAGTCAGGCTCTATACGAAGTTTTCTTATATTATCGGTTATACTATTGATACCCTTCGCTGACTACTATTGTTGTCGATCAATTGATGTACCTTCCAATACGATTCTAATCGTCGTAGACTACCCTTTCTTTCATTGCAAAACTTTCGTTATTTCAACTTTATCATTCATAATTAATTATCATAGCTATCCTTTATATTACTGTTATTATCGATTATTAATATCGATATTTCTCTTATTTACTTCAGTCATTGATCATTTATATCGATATTTCTCTCACTAACTGTTATTATCGATTACTTATATAGATATTTCTCTTATTTTCTTTAGTTATTGATAATTTATATCGATATTTGTCTTACTTAGTGTAATTTTTGATTGTTTATATCAATATTTCTCTCACTAATTGTAATTATCGATTATTTATATCGATATTTCTTTCACTTACTGTAATTATCGACTGTTTCTATCAATATTTCTCTCACTTACTGCAGTTATCGATTATTTATTGAGATTTTTCTGTTTTAATGTAATTATCGGTGATTTATATCGACATTTCTGTCACTTCTATTGCAAGTACTATCGGCAAATGCAATATCTTGACCTAACTTAAGCTCGTGTTATCGATAGTAGTGCTACAACTATCGTATACTTTGCAGTATCATATCAGCACTTGCAGCATGAGGTACTCACAACTTGGACTCTTGCTCAGTAGTGTATGACGCGTAGCCATGGACACACACACAGACACACACACACACTTGTGCCACGCACTGACAACAGTTGCTGTTGGCAATGGAATTGCATTTGTCTTGCCCTGTCTCGCCTTGGCAGGCAGCTTGACAGCAATTTGTCTGCCTCGACACCTAGAACTGTCAGCTCTACAGAGGAGTAAGAGCAGCGATATGGGGCGGGGGGACGGGGCTGAATCAAATTGTGGGTAGTTCTTAAGTAAATTATAACCAAATTCCGCCACTAATGAGTATTTCCATATACCTTTCTGTCCCCTTGCAGAAACTACAGTCGTGTCCCATTGTCTGCATCAATGAACCGGATACGCACAGCACAAATACTGAAATATTGCAGACAACGCCGGAGAGCACGCTAGAGAAGCCTAGAAGCAGTGCACCAGCAGCACCAGCAGCAACTGCACACAACAACAACAGCAGCTGCATAACAATCAATGCAGCAGCAACAACTGCAACAGCAGCAACAGCAGGAGCAGCAGCAACATCGACCACAAGCAGCTCAGCGGGTGTAACTAAAATTACAATAACCAGTGACAACAGCAGCAGCAGCAACAACAGCAACAACTGCAACAACAGCAACATTGTGCTCAACAGCTACAACAGCAACAGTAGCAGCAACAGCAGTGGCAATAAACACCACAGCAACATCAACAATAACAGCAACAACACCAACAGCTTGATATCCATAACAAGCCTGAATAGCTGCAGCAACCTTAGCAACGCCAGCACAGCAACACTTGCACTCAGCAGCAACAGCAGCAGTGGCAGCAACAGGAGCAGTTGCAGTCCTCACGGCAGCAGCAGCAGCCCCAACGGTGGCAGCGACACCTCCTCGGCCAATTTCCAAGAGCGTTTCGATTTCGATCATTGGAAGAGTGTGCTCACCGATTTAAGTTGTTTCAATAGCTTATATCGTTACTGGAATCAATGTAATATTGTCAACAACAACAACAACAACGGGAGCAACAACAACGGGAGCAACAGCAGCAGTAACAGCAACGGCAACTCTGTATCGCAGTTGGGCGAAAACGATGCGCATGACACGCATGGTTCCTTCTATACACATAATATATTAGGATACACCTTTGGCTATCCCTTTGGTCTCAAGGAGGACGTTGCCAGCTCTGTTGCCGGCGACGATAGCAACAGCAGCGGCGTCGGCTTTAAGAAGTCACGCGACGGCAGCAGCAGCCATAGCAGCAGCAGCAGCAGCTGTGAGACGCCACTGCAAAAGCACTACAGACAGCAGCAGAAGAAGAAGATGCCGGTCTTCAGGGGTAGAAGGGCCTGGTGTGGCTGCTTTAAGGTAAGTTTGAGATGAACTGAACTGAGTTAGATTAAAACAGAGCCAAGCTAGGGTATTGCTGAGTTTATATAACAGATTTAATGACTGTATTCCTGCTATTCCTGCAAGTAAAGTCTTAAAGGGAACAAGAACTAGACTCAACAAAGTATAATTGTGTCATTATTTAACATATTTGGAGTTAATATAAGTTCAAGTGAGTTATCACAACTTTGATTCGCATCCATATGTAATTAATCTTGGTTCCGTTGCAGTCCCAGACTAGAATTTCATTAGAAACGGATCCAAATGTAATTAATCTTGCCCTCAATTCAAACAATCTATTCTACTGCACAAAAGAAACTTGGTTTGTAATCAAGTGGATTTCCCCGTTAAATTTTGTATGCATTCGCCACAGTCGCAAGCAAGTTTCTTCTTCTATTCTACACAATTCATGCTCTTGCCTAATTTCCATAACTCTTTCTCACTCTCAACTCTACAGTCTGCAGTTGATCTCTCTACCCTCTTCAAACTTCTTCTTCTCCAGCCTTTTCGTCGCATAATGAAGCCTATTCACAGACATTGTTCCCCCCTTTTTGTATATATTCTATCAATTCTCTGGCATATCTTGCCCTCTGTTCTCTCTGTTTTTTCGTTCCTTATGCAATTTCGTGCACAATTTGATATGGCAAATCGGCAACTCGAATTACAGCACAGCTCAAAGCGCATTAAGTGGGTCAGGTAACCAGGCCCGGCAAGTGGTTGAGAGAGCTCAAAAGTTATCTGAACAATTGGCACGTGACTTTAGCTCAATTTGAATAATCGAAGTCGAGCAATCAACAATGCTGTCTCTGTCTCTCTCTCTCTTACTCTGTCTGTCTCCTAGTTGTTGCCACAATTTATGGTAAGTTCTGGTTGCGGGTGAAATGTGATTGAACCCGTGAAGTAACCATAGGTTAGTCTGTTTAATGTAGCCGATCTCTGGAACAAGCAGAGTTGCAGTTATTCAATTTGTAATACCCTTGGCTGACTTTGAAGTGATTCAAAGAGGTCTAATAGTATCTAAACCAGTTGAACTTAGGTTCTGACTGTATAAAGAAAGCCATGGATTTTTACTATACTTAGTGTCTGAAACTGGATTTGAAAAGGTTCTAGTTGATACTAAGAGCATTTTTTAACATCTTCGTTCTTTACTGTGCGATCTTAGTGAAATTTACACAAAACGTTCACTATAGCGTGTATGTCATGTGTGTCAGACAACTTTATATGTCAGCCAGGTATCTGGGGAGACACTTTTGATGTGTCCTATTTGATATAAGCGGGAAATCTTTCGCAGACATCAAAATTATGAGGCAGACTTCCAACTGCCTGCGGCTGTGTACTGCCAAGACTGTCTTTAGGGCAGGAGTAGTTGAAGAAGTGGCAGTAAAAATGGGAGGAAGAGTAGGGTAGTAAAAGGGGTTGTAGCATGGGGTTATGGAATAGGAGAAGTAAGATTAGGGAATAAGGAGTAGCAAGGGAACTAGACGGCAACAGAAGATTAGGAAAAGAAGTATAGGCATAGGCATAGGCATAGGCATAAGTATATACATAGGCAGGAACACGACAAAGGTCTCCCTCTCTACAACATTTCCCTCTTTCCTCTTCCAGGACGATGAGCCACCCGAGATTTGTGTGGTGGAGGGAGCCTTTACACTGCAAACACTCACACCGACACAACCAATGCCTTCGGTGGATGAGCTGGACACCAAGTTTGCAGAGCTGGTCGAGGAACTGGATCTGACGGCACCCAACAAGGCGGCAATGTTGTCGCTGCCGGCGCAAAAGAAATGGCAAATCTATTGTTCACGCAAATTGCCACTGGATGCCAATGATGGACCCGATGCGGCGACTATAACACAACCGCCCACAGCCGAACACTATATTGAACGACTGAAGGATCTGGTGGTGCATGTCTCGCTCTCCCCAGAAGATTCACCGAGTCACGAGCTGAGCACACGCCTGGACAATCAAGCAGCGTTTGTGGATGCACTCAAGACGGCGCTGCGCACCTCGACGCATAGCTTTGTGCTGCGCTTCGTGGAGCTGGACGGATTGCCCGCACTGTTGGATCTGTTGTTGCAACTGGACATACGTGTGGCAAACAGTTCGCTGCACACGAGTCTCATTGGTTGCATCAAGGCGCTGATGAACAACTCCATGGGTCGTGCTCATGTGCTGGCTCATCCCACTTCCATTGATACCATTGCCAGATCTCTGGCAGCGGACAATATACGCACCAAAATCTCAGCACTGGAGATATTGGGCGCTGTCTGTCTGGTGCCTGGTGGACATCGCAAGGTGTTGCAGGCCATGCTGCACTTTCAGGAATTTGCCACGGAACGCTGTCGCTTCCAGAGCATTGTCAACGATCTGGATCGCTCCACCTATGCCTATCGGGACAATGTGAATCTCAAGACGGCGCTGATGTCGTTCGTCAATGCGGTGCTCAACTATGGCCCTGGCCAGGAGAATCTTGAGTTCCGTCTGCATTTGCGCTATGAATTCCTCATGTTGGGCATTCAACCCGTGATCGATAAGCTGCGCAAGCACGAGAACGAAACGTTGGACAGGCATTTGGTAAGTGCATCAGGTTTCCCTGCTCTTCTCTACTCCTTTTGCTAAGTTATCTCTTGCCTTTTCTTGTAGGACTTCTTTGAAATGGTGCGCACTGAGGATGAGAAGGAGTTTGCACGCAGGTTCAATGAGGAGCATGTGGACACCAAGAGCGCCACCAGCATGTTTGATCTGCTGCGTCGCAAGCTGAGCCACTCGCCCGCCTATCCCCACATGTTGTCCCTGCTGCAGCACATGCTGCTGTTGCCCTGTAAGTAGACACAGCGATGCCCCCTTATATCCCCCACTTACTCACACTTGACTCTTCCTACAGATACTGGGCATTGCACAGAGCATTGGCTACTCATCGATCGCGTGGTGCAACAGATTGTGCTGCAGGTGGAACAACGTCCGAGCAGTGACCTTATTGCTGATCCCGACGATCCGGCCAAGCAGCTGAAGATGTCCAGTGAGTCGCCAGTGCATGATCCCGATGTGGCGCCACTGCAGATCGATGTGAACAAGCTGGTGCGTCTGCTGGTCAAGGAGGAGCAATTGACACAGGCACGCAAGCGTGCCGATGAGCTGGAGAAGGAGAACTTCGATATACAATCGCGTCTGGCCAAGAAGGAGCAGGAGTTGGACTTGCGTATGCAGGAGAAGGAAGATCTAGAGACGGGCTTGGCACGCATGCGTGAGCGACTGGAGAAGGAATCCGCACAGCATTCGCAGGCAGTGCAGCGTGCCCAGACCGCTGAGATGAAGGCAGAGGATCTGCAACATCGTCTGCACAGTGAGCAGCAGGAACGCACTCGTCTGGAGCGTCTTGTAACCGAGGGCAGCATACCCGATGATCAGAAGGTTGCCGGTTTGACGGGCTGCAATGGCGCTGTGTCGCCACCACCACCGCCACCGCCCATGCTCAAGACGGTGCCACCACCACCGCCGCCCATGGGAGCCGCCATGTTGCCACCACCACCGCCGCCCTGTCCCGGTGCACCACCACCGCCACCAAGCATGGCGCCAGCAATGGGTAAGCAGAGAATGAATACTGAAGCAATCAGCAGCAACTAATCATTCCTAATCTTTAAACTGCTGCAGCTCCCGCACCACCCAAAGTGGAGATGCCAAAGAAGAACGTGCCACAGCCAGCGAATCCGCTGAAGAGCTTCAACTGGTCCAAGCTGCCCGATGCCAAGCTGCAGGGCACCGTGTGGAGTGAACTGGACGAGAGCAAGCTCTACAATAACATGGAACTCGAGTCCATTGACAAGCTCTTCTCGGCGTATCAGAAGAACGGAGTTTCGGTAGGTTACAAAGAATAGAAGGAGAGAAAAGGCATAAACGAAGTTAATTTTGTTATACTCCTCTCACAGGCCACCGATGGTTCGTATGAGGATCTGCGTGGCGGCACTGTGACGGGCAAGAACAAGCAGAAGGTGCTCTCCGTCATCGATGGACGTCGCGCACAGAACTGCACCATATTGCTGAGCAAGCTGAAGATGAGCGACATGGATATATCCAAGTGAGTGGGAAAAGAACCTTTTCTTCTATCTTTCAGCGTGGTTAACTGGGCTCTCTCTTTCTCTCTGCCTCTCTCTCTCTTTCCTAGAGCCATTCTCTCCATGGACAGCAACGAGCAGCTGCAACTGGACATGGTTGAGCAGCTGTTGAAGTTCACACCCTCGGCGGAGGAGCGTGCGCTGCTGGACGAGCACAGCGAGGATATTGAATCATTGGCGCGTGCGGATCGTTTTCTCTATGAGATATCCAAGTGAGTGTTGCCCAAAGAGATTTACTGCTCGACGAGAGATCAGCTCTGTTTCTTTAGGGCACCAGAACAGCTTTTCTTAGGCTAGGGAAGGTCCTCTTTAAGTATAAAAGAGCGACTCTAGTCGCAGTACCGCATCTTCTCTCTTGTGGTAGACTCCCTTTTACTAATAACAAGCAGGAGAGCTACAGTTGAGTGTGCTCGAGTGTGATATACCCGCTACCAACCTGAACAAAACTATTTCTTTAAAATATAACTTCTTTTCTTAGCGTATTTTGAGTTGCATACTTTACAGGGCTTCGATTTTAGTACTTCTTTCAAACGATTTCTTAAATAACTTCTATGCTAATGATCCGATTGTAACCAAATTTGGTATAATCATTTGGGAGTTAGTTGCTATTGTGTTTACCAAAAATGAACTGTTCTGCTTGAAAATTACTCTTCGAATTCGGTTTTTATTAATTTATGGGCGCGAAAGAAGGCGTGGACAAGATCTAAAATAAACTTGATCTGCTCGCAGAACTTAGAAATTTGTTCATATCAGTTTTAGTAGACCTAGCTCTTATGGTAGCTGAGAACTCGATGTTCATACGGACGGACAGACAGACTGACAGATAGACAGACTGACAGACAGACTGACAGACTGATTGACAGACAGACAGACAGATAGATAGATATATAGATGGATAGACAGATGGACAGACAGATGGACAGACAGCCGGACGGACAAAAAGACAGACGGATAGACAGACTGACAGACAGACGGAGAGGCAGACAGACCGACAGACGGATAGACAGACGGATAAAAGATCATGACTATATCGACTCGGCTGTTGATGCTGATTAAGAATATATATACAATAGTTTGTAGGTTCTGCCACGCCTCCTGCTGCCTGTTACATACATTTTTGGCTGGCACAAAGTTATAATACCCTTCTATAAGAATACCCAAGTTGATCCTGATTCACTAAGTCAAACTAATCGTGATTTCTTCTTGCCCAGGATACCCCACTATGAGCAGAGATTAAAGAGTCTGCACTACAAGAAGCGCTTCATGCTGACTGTGAACGATCTTATACCACGCATCGGCAGCGTCATGGAAGCCTCTCGCGAGGTGGCACGCTCGCGTCGTCTACGCAAGTTGCTTGAGCTGGTGCTGGCGCTGGGTAAGTCAATGATACATAGTTTACTGCCAAAGATACCCTACTAATTTATATCTTCTCTACCAACTCAGGCAACTACATGAATCGTGGTGCACGCGGCAATGCTTCTGGCTTCCGTCTGGCCTCGCTGAATCGCCTGGCAGACACCAAGTCCAGTGCCGCCAAGGGCACCACGTTGCTGCACTATCTGGTGCAGGTGATCGAGAAGAAGTTCAAGGATCTGCTGAAGCTCGAGGATGATATACCACATGTGCGTGAGGCATCGAAGGTGTCGCTAGGCGAGATGGATAAGGATATACAAATGCTGCGCACTGGGCTGGCAGATGTGGCACGTGAAATCGAATTCCATCGCAGTTCGGGACCAGCCCAGCAGGGTGATCGCTTTTTGCCAGTGATGCGTGAGTTCCACGCCTCGGCGTCGGTGCGTTTCGCCGAGTTGGAGGATAAATTCCAAGACATGAAGACACGCTTCGATCGGGCAGTGCGTCTGTTTGGTGAAGATGGATCTGTGCTGCAGCCGGATGAGTTCTTTGGCATATTCGATTCGTTTTTGGCTGCATTCGCTGAGGCGCGTCACGACAACGAGAGTTTCCGTCGTCGCCAGGAGGAGGAGGAGAAGCGGGCCAAGCAGGAGGCGGAGCTGAAGAAGCGCACCATCGAGCGCAAAAGCAAGTCGGGCCTGATGAGCAGCGTTGCCAGGAATTTGGGATTGAAATCATCGTCGCAAAATGGTGACGCTGCTGCCGGAGGCGGTGGTGCCAATGGAAAGGGCGACAATAAGGGCGAATTCGATGATCTGATCTCGGCCCTGCGCACTGGTGATGTCTTTGGCGAGGATATGGCCAAGTTTAAGCGTTCGCGCAAGGCACGCGTGCTCAATGGTACTGGAAACTCACCAGGTCCTGGCCAGACATCGCCACCGCGTCATGGCAGTCTGCAGCGCGAGGAGAGCGGACGTGAACGGGAACGCACTGTGCGACGACAGTAGTAGTTGCTGCATTAGCCTATATCCATCCCCCTCTCCCCCTAACCACACAACACGTATTTTTTGTTTCTGTAATTATTTATATATACATACATACACATATATTAACCTTTAACCTATATGATATATAACCTAATAGATACACCTATATAACTCAGCTAATGCAAGCGTCAAACCAAATTTCAAATTGAAGGAACGGAAAAGAAAGGATGAAAATGAAAGAAACGAAACGAAAGTTAAATGTAATTTGTAATCTAATGAAAATGTTGAAGAAACCACAAGTAAAATTGTAGCGTACCTTTTAAATTGTAATTGTTGATGTACAGTGGTCACTCGCTACGAGAGAAATAACTCGTAGGGAACTTTTGTAATTAGATTTGTAAGCAAAATGTGTATTTGTACTTGCAGGAGTATATGATGATGTATGCACACTCTGTATAGGGTATTATATTGATCACATTTGTTAACTCGATAAGCTGTACAAGTTTTGATCGAGGTCAGGACTGTATAGATCGATTATCTCTTCGATAAACAAAATTTGTAGCTGCAAACTGACTAATCAGTTAGCAAGTCTTTTGAGTGATCACTGTACTGTATGACAACTGTAACCCTACCTATATAGAGCGATCTTTAGAAACAGAAATCAAAATGTAAAACGATGAAAGACGTTACAAATTTCAGAAGGAAAAATAGCATGCAAAATATTTATAATAAAACTACACAATACATACACACACACACTTACACACCTACACACATACATATATATAGTACCATGTAGTAGCAAGAACAAGAAGAAATCCCAGAGAAGAGTTTGAGCTGAGGCGCACTGCGGCCTGCCATAAAAAGTCATTGTTCATTATTAACAATTATATAGAAATATATATAAATATATATATATATATATATATATATATATATATATATATATATATATATTATTATTACATTATTATAATATTATTATATTCATTTTTTTTTAGCACGAATCTCGCTAAAATATATCTTAACGCACTCTGCAAGTTTTACAAAGTATATATGAAAGATGATTATGGATTAAATGAAAGTGTAATAATTAATGCGATCTATGATTGAAATTAAATGTGTTTTGATAAATTGACATTGGAAAATAAAATAAAAATTTAATAATTGCAAAAATGTTTACATGAAATGTATAAAAACTTTCAGATTACATACATGTACATATATCGGTTATGTTACGCACTACGCCCCGTTTCCTCGTTGCACAGCTTCCCTGCTGTTGCCTCGGATTGACTCTCTGGCTGCTCACTCTCCACCTCTCTCTGTTCTTCCCTTTCGCCCTGCTCCATATCTTCGTGGTACATCCATTTGGTGATCGCCAGCCGCGACTCCACATCGATGTCCTTAAACCGTTGCTCGAACAACGCGTATGTCAAACTCTGCTGGCCAGCGAACGCCTGTTCCTCCAGCAGCTGCAGCTGCTCCTCCAACTCCTTGTCTATAATACCGCTGGGCTCCCCCTTAGTCGTCGTCGTTGTTGCCGTCGCGGTCGCCGTCGCTTTAGTCGTCAGCATGCTGAGCATGGCTCGTCGGAAGTCGGAACGTTCGATGTGACCGCGACGCTGTATATCAAACATGTGCGAGAGCAGACGCAACTTCTGATGGCGTCCATCCCAGCGCTGTTGTGGTGGCATTTCAGCAAATTGTGGCACCATGAATGTGGCACAGATGCGTACGAATTCCCCAAACTGTATGCGATCAATGTGCGATGCATTTGCAAAGAAGCCGTCAATGATCTGGCGATGCAACGGATTCTGTGCCAGCTGCGGTATGCGGAGCAGTTCTGTCGGCGTCAGATAGCCACGTTGGCGACGATCCAACGACCGGAAGCGTTGATGCAGCTGATTTAGTTGCTCCAGCGAGAGGCCTGTCGCGTCCTGAAACGCTTTCAGTTCCGCATCGCTCAACTGATGACTGACCCTGAGGCCCATTGCTGATGGCCAGGAGCCCTGTTCTCTCGTATCGCTTCCTTGATTCGAACGGTGCCTCAATTTGGTGAATATTTAGCTGTTCATTTATAATATGTATTTATTTATTATTTTTAAGTGTTTTGCTTTTTTGACAAAGAATCCACAGCATTTACCGTTCAACGCACATGTCACCCACTTGGGGAGATCTCCCCTGAGCACAATGCATTCCACAATCGTGCCATAAATGTCACATACTTTTGTGCGCACCACCTCTTGACAGTCTACAGTGTGTTTACAGTGAACTGTTAAAACCGTCATTAATTTTAAATTCTCCCGAGACACAATCCATTTCTGTCAAGACACGATCCCCTTTGAATCCTGCATGTGTCTCGGATAATGCTACTGTTTACAGTGCGTTAACAGAGAAATGTTAAACACTGTTTTTTCGCTGCCACGCCCCCGCTGGCAACAAAGAGGGCGTTTTTCAAAAGGGGTGCTTGTAAAAAAAATGAAAGAAACTGAAAAAAACTGTTAAATCTTTGGTGCCATCTACAGGGCGGGCTGTGCACTTGGGAAACTTGGAAACTGGGCACTGCGAAGCGGAGAAAAAAACGAAGAGACTGAAAAAAACCGCATATCGCAGTCTTGTTCGGCTTGGCCGCAATTTCGAATTGAAAATTGAAAAAAACTGCCGTTATTCCAAATGAAAAACTGCTTGTTTTTCGCTAACAGAGCTCGTTTGCCAGGACACGATCCCATTTGTGTCCTGGATGATTGCATTCGCGTAAGCAGTACACTGCTGGGCACTGCTTGGATTTCCGTTACTTTTCAAAATTTAAAAATAAATAAATATTTAAATAATAAATAATAAATAAATAATAAAAGTAATAATATAATTGATAAATTAAAAAAATTTTAAAAAATTATATTTTTACTATTTTTGAAAACTGTCCTAAATAAATAAATTGGGCTGGCAGGGAATTGTGCGAAAAATAAATGTGCCTCTTGTTGCAGGGTTTTAATTATTTAAAATATTTTTATTTGTTCGTCTGTCCAAAATAATCTGAAGAAGAACAAAATTAACAAATGCTGTAACGACGTTCCTCGGGTGCTCTGGTGCACCGCACACCCTGTACACGCCTTGCCTACGGGCCTGTCTTGGCAGGTGCGTAAGAAATCAGTTTTACTTTCCATCAAGATTTGCAATATTTAGAAAAGAATTTCCCATCTTCGGCTGCACTGCTAGCAAGGCAAATGCAAAATCCATCCAGACATGCCGCGGCTATCTATTTTTAAGTCAACGTAGTTTTTTAGGGATCATTTACCCCGTTATGGTAAAAAACTTATAACTTGAGTTAAAGTTTGCAATATTTTGGCTCTTCTAGAAAGAAAGAAGTTAAATGTTTCCTGTTGGCATACTACTATAATACGATATATAATAATTAAAGGGCAAATTTAAAAAGATCTCTGACGAATTTGAAGAACAATTTCAATTGAATGAATTTATCAAAGATGTTTTTTTATTTGTGTGAAGATTCAATAAATGGTTTTAATAGAACTTACTTAATTAATGCAGGCAAATAATGTTCTAAAATATCAAATCATTTTATTAAGCAACACAACTCAGAATAGTTTATACAATTATTTTATAGTTTATGCATTTATTTTATTCATTTTACCTCCGCAAAGTCAGGAGCAGAAACCGTTGAACGGTATTTGCATAATAATTGCAAAAGGCGCAAACCGCAAAAAACCGCACAAGGCGCAATCAGGATCAGCAGCAAGGATAACAAAGAAGGCATTGCCAAAAAAAGAAAAGAAGGAAGCAGAGGAATGAAAGAGAATCTGCTGCTGCTGCGAATGTATTGCAAAACAATAAGCAAAACAATAAATCAAAATATGAAATAATAATGCCAGGATTGCGCCCGAGGCAGTCGCGGCCGTTGGTGGCAGGAGCTGCTGCTGCAAGCGAGAAAGGAAAACAGGACTCGCCCAGGAATGCGCCTGGAAGTCGCTGTGCTCCGAACAGATGTGCCACCAGTCCAGGTCCAAGCGGCGCCCATTGTAAGCAAACTGAAATTCGAGCAGGGCCAACGCGGAACTGAGGCGACTCTCGCTGAGGCGCCTCGCAAGGCAGCAGCAACAGCATCTTGTGGTCGCCTTCTGTGCGAAAAACTCCTTTTGTTTAAAAGAAAGAGAGAAGAAGAGGGAGAGTAAGAGAGAGAGAGAGAGGGAGTGCAGTCTATGGTCGTAAATCGCATCGTATATAAATCGTAATATGTCATAATTCGTTATAATTTCGACAGAAACCGCAAGTAGTTCGCGCGACCCGCTGTGCCTCCTCTTCTCTCCCCACCCCTCCTCTCTGTCGTCTTTTCTCTCTGCTTGGCAACAAATCCCACAAATTATTACCCTAATATCCTGATCTGCTGATCCAGATATTGTCGACGCGTCGCGACGTCGCATTTATCATCTTGCTGGCGAAATTATGAAAGAGCAAACAAATATGAAATGCACTTTCTCTCCACGTATCTCTCTCTCTCTCTCTCTTTCCCTGCGAGGCTCTGCCACTCTCTCCCCCTCTCTTTCTGTTTGTTTAACTTACTAAAAACTCTGACAAAAAGGGAGGCTGAAGAGTGTGGGGGTTGGTAGGGTGGTGACTGCCAAAGGCTTTTCCCATTGTTTGTGCTTTTTAAAAAAAAAAACTCAGCTGCGCCTCCCCGTCCCTGGCTGACCTTTTGACCCGCACGCGCACACGCGGTCAGTTCGCGTTTTTCCCAATTTCCATTTAACTTTTCCGCGGCCAGCTTTTGTTTGTTTAGGCTGCGGCGCGTGCGTCACAACGATCTGCGCGACCTGCGACCTGCAACCCCCTCCCTTCCTTCCCTTTGTTGTTGCGGCTGCTGCGCGTGCTGACCAAATATTGAAATACAAAATACATTTCCGCTTAGCTTTGCCAGCAGCGTCATAAACATCTGACGTGTGGGCAAACAAGGTTCCTTGTTTTTCCACAATATTTTCATTTTTATGATACGATATGCAAATAATAAAATCGTGCAATTGAATTTAAAGGAAAGCTGAGGGGAAGCATGTTGAGCCACAAAAATAGTCAAACTCGGATGAAACTTTTGTTTGAATACAGTTACAGAGAGTTCAGCTTGCCTTGGGAATTTTTTATCATTGAGCAATATGATATACATATATAGTATTGTATATTACTTATATGAAGTTACAATATACAATATATATTACATATATGAAGTTACAATTTCTTTATTTTATTATACTAAACACTTTGTGCATTACTTTAATATTTAATACTAAAGACAGTAAGTATTAATACAGATAAATCATTTTATTCTACATTTATGTGACTTTGTTTACTGGCACTTCCCCCTTCCATGGAATTTTACTTATATGTTAGTACTAATGTATCTTTAAAATATCATTATCAATCTTTCAATCACTTCAATCTCTGCTCATAGTGTGGATCCTGAGAAAGAAGAAGGCACTATTAGTTTGACTCGGTTGAAGCAGCTATTATTATACCCACCAACAATAGAGTAGAAGTGTATTATAACTTTGTGCCAACCAACAATGTATGTAACACCCTGAAGGAGGCGTGGCAGTTCCCACAAACTGTACCATATATATTATATATTTTAGACAACCAAGCCAACAGCCAAGTCAATATAGCCATGTCCAGCTGTCCATATATCGGTCTGTCTGTTCGCCTGTATGAAAATCTAGACCCCAGAGATTAAATTCATTTTAATTCATTTTAGCCACGCCCCTTTCCGCCTCGTTAACCTATAAAAATCTACTTATAAGCATGATTTTATAGCCAACAAGTATGCAACACAAAATACACTAAACAAATAAGTTTAATATTTGAGAACTATCTTTGATCAGATGAGTAAAGCGTATAGAACATTAGAGCATGTTCGACTTTAGCTTTTAATAATTATAAATAGTGACAAAAGGGTATACTAACTTTGTGTAAATGTATGTAACAGGCAGAAGAAGGCGTGCCAGATCCCACAAGGTATTTATATTCTTGCACAGGTTCTATAGAACTGATTCGATTCAAGCATGTCCGTCTCTCAATACGTCTGTCTGTCCATCTGTCTGTCTGTTCGTTTGTCTGTCTGCCTGACTGTCTGCCCGCCTGTCCATCTGTCTGTCTGCCCGAGTGTCTGTCGGCCCGTCCATCTGTCTATGCGTATGTCTTTCCATCTAGATAAACGCGCTGCTATTATTAAAAAAGCTAGAGACACAAAGTTTGACATGCAGTTTTCTGTATATCATACATACATATATATCATACATACATATTTATACATATTTCAAATTAGGGATGCCACACCCACTTAATAGATATCTGCACAGCCCTTTATTTACTGCAATATCCAGTTAATTCTGTAGTTTCTAAAGCACTTTGCATCTGACAGATATATTTCTTTTCAAAGTTAACTTTGTGACTTGACATCTCTCAGTTACAGAAACTGTATCCGTCTATCCTTTCAATCAGTTTTGAATGACAACCCTGCGCCTCTCTCTGCACTTCTCAAAGCACATTGCGCTGCCATTTAGACAAATCTTATTAGGCTACTTTAAATTTGAATATGAAAGCGAACTGCGCATTCGAACACCCATTCACAATCGCACTTACATTCACATTCGTATTCATATTCACATTCATATTCATAATCGTAATCATAATCATAACTGGTAAGCCCTACCCTGCTGCTGTCGGCACACACACGGGACACCCCCTTAGAGAGGGGTGAGAGTTAAAAGAGAGAGTTGGCTGATTTGGATTATAATTTGATATTTAGAGTTGAGAATTAGCATTTAAATTGCCTCATTACGAACTAAGCACTGCCACATGCAACAGTGGCCAGCAAGACGTCGCGACGTTAGCCAACACTGGCCAAGCCAAGGCAGAGAGAGGGGCAGGGGCAAGTGAAAGTGGAGCTGCCTCAGTTGCGAGCTGTAATTTTCTTAATCAAAACAAAAACAGCAATGCACAGTAGGCGCTGGCCAAGGGGCGTGCCTGCAACAGCATGGCTAGGGGTAGGGGTAGGGGTAGGGAGAGGGGGAGGAGGGTTGCAGCCTGAAAGGGATATAGTACGATATATAGTACGATACAGTGCCAACGCCCAGCGCAGCGCCGTGTCGATAATTTAGAAATTAAATGTAGCGCGCAAGAAGGAAGAGAAGGGAAAGCGAAGCAGAGCAGAGGGGGAGAGGGAGGGTAGAGAGGGAGGGGTAAGGAGAGTAGCGAAATGCCACAAATAACACAAATCAAATCTAATCAAGCAAAAGAAAAGCGAAGCGACTTTCCCAAGACTTTCCCCGGGCAAGGAAGGGGTACACGAAAAAAAAGGACTCTCCCTCTCAGCAGCCCCTGCGAGCTCACCCCTCCTCACAGGACCTTGGACTAGTTTTTCTCATTTTCTTTTTTTTCTTTGCGCCTTTCAACTTTTTCCGATTGTTGTTGTTGTTGCTTTAACTGCAATTACGCGTGAATTTCGCTTGGATTCCGTTCTGGATTCCGATTCAGTTTCCCAATTTTGATTTGGATTTAAGATTTTCATTTCGATTTCAATTTCCTTTGGGTGTTCGTGTTGTTGTTTCTTTCTGTCCATCACGCCACCAACGGCGGGTTGTTGCCTTTGTTGTTGTTGCTGTTGTTCTTTGGCTTGTTCCTTCTTTCTTTTTTTGGGTGTCGCACTTTCTTCTTCTTCTTTTCTGTGCTCTGTTTTTTGCTGTTGTTGTTCACCCAGCCCGTCGTGCCCGTTGTAATTATTTAGTTTACGCTCTTTCTTTCAGCTTCTTTCGGTTCTCAGTGTCAGATGCCCTCCCCACACTGCCACCCCCTTTTCTCACTCTATTATTATATTATTTTTTTTTATCCTCAACTCAGTGGCTTGGAAAAACTTCGCATTTCATGCTTACTTATTGCATTTGGAGATCTCAAATGAAGTCTTCACCTCCGCGCTCATTGGGATTTCTTAGTGCATTTACATAAGTTGGGACTATATTTCTGTATAATATATACAAGTATATAGTATGTGTGTTCTTTACTAGGATGCAGCACCAGCAAGTGACAGCAGTGGCAGCACAACAGAGATAGAGAGATAGAGAAAGGGAAATAGTTAGATACAGGCATGTTTAGTTCCATTAAAGCAAGGAAACCATCTCAGTTACACAGAGAATGCCTGCAAGCTGCAGCAGCAGCAGCATGAGAACAAGTGGGAGGGGAGAGGGAGTACACCATGTGCTAAGCTCCTTGTGCTCTCTGCCATGTGATGCAGCAAATTGTATCAGGCAAACAGAAATTTGCAGCAGTAGCAGCAGCAAGTGACGCCTGGACAAGAGCAGTGTGGGTTGGGGGGAGGACATCATGTGCTGGGCTCTGTTAGGCTAGGCAAAGCAAAGCATCAAGTGCGTTTGTTTACAAGCATGCAAAAGTAACTTGTGGATGCAAAAATATCTGAAAGATACATGGTGAAGATATTTATAAAAGTATATAAGCATTGATACTTACTTGTAAGTACAACGTAAAGTACATTAAAGATACAAATGTAGCTCAAGGATGCAAATGTATTTCAAAGATACAAATGTGTCTCAAAGATACAAATGTATCTCAAAGATACAAATGTAATTCACAGATACAAATGTATCTCAAAGATACAAATGTATCTCAAATATTCAAATGTATCTCATAGATACAAATGTATCTCAGAGATACAAATGTATCTGCAAGTTACAAAAGTATCTCAAAATTATAAATGGTTCTCAAAGATACAAATTTATCTCAAAGATACAAATGTATCTCAAAGATACAAATGTAGCTCAAAGATGCAAATGTATCTCAAAGATACAAATGTGTCTCAAAGATACAAATGTAACTCAAAGATACAAATGTAACTCAAATATACAAATGTATCTCAAAGATACAAATGCATCTCAAAGATACAAATGTATCTCAAATATATATATGTATCTCAAAGATACTATATTATATCAAGTTTTTAAAAGTATCGCATAGCTACAAAAGTATACCATAAAAGGAACTATCTTAAAGTACCTCAATTAACAGAAATGTACCTTGTAAGTTGAAAGTAGGGTGCGCATGCAAAAGTATCTTGTAGTTATCTTATCAATGAAGAAAGTGTTTGTATATATATATACGTTTGTATCAGACATATACATGCCTTTTTTTAATGCATAGTATCTGAAAGATATGTGTGTGCAAATGTACTTCAGAGAGACATTCGCAGCTCAAAGATACAAAAGTATCTTGTAGTGGCAAATTATGTCTTAATTGGCTGTTTGGCAGCACATCGAGGCTCTGCACGTGGTGTCTCAGTTCGCACAAGGCAGATACTTTGCACGCGTCCTTTGTTTACGTTCTGCTGCTGCTGCTTCCAGTTCTCCTGGTAGAATAACCTACAATCTGCATGTGTTGTGCGCTCTCTCTCTCTTTCACTCTCTTGCACTGTCTGCAATTGATTTACCAAATGGAAACACACAGTCCACAGTGCACCCACTCTCTGCCCCTCTTCCTCCCCCAGCACTCGTTGCCTGCTGTTGCTGCTGCACTTTGAATGCTGTCCTCAATTTCATATTGTATCCTCCTTCAGCATACAATATCCCAGCACAAATATCATGTGAGTATCTCACAGTCAAGCAACCTCACTCTCCTTGCATACATATTTAATATACATTAACCTCAAGCTAATGTATCTCATACTCCCTTTCCCTGTAGAAGTTGCTTGTGCAGTGCTGCTCAAAGATAATTACCAAACCCTTCCCTGTCCCCCTTCCCTGTTCCCCTTCTCCTTTCGCTGCGCCTTTCTTGGCAGTCGGCAATTAGTTAATTAAGCGCAGCTTCGAGTGCATCGCTGTCCCGTTCAGGAAGCCGTATATCAATTGAGAATCTTAGCGAGTTGACATTTCTGCAGCATCATGAGCACAATTTGCATATTTAATTGAAAATGTTTTCCACAATTTTCGTTGATTTTCATTTTTTCTTTTTACATTTTAACATTTTGTTTTCGTATTTTTTAATAAAAACATCGAAAAGTGCCTTGAGGAGCCAGTTTTGAGTGACTGCAAAGGGGGCAACATGGAAGTGGAATCTTCGTTCCGAAACGGGGCGTTCAAGGGTTAAATGCAAATGAAGCGAATGCTGAGAATCGGTTTTTTTTTTTGCTTTATTTCTGTTTTTGGCTGGAAAGAGCAACATTCGAGTATCTGTCGGGGAATAGGACATGTTCTGATCGCAACCCTTTCACGAATCTCCTTGAGGAACTGGCCCAGCAACTGCCTCATCACTCTTGGGATCTGCGCGAAAGGGAATTTTGATTTGCCGCCAACTTGATTGCGCTTTGCTTTAGCTCTGCCTTTCTCTCCCTCTTCCTCTCTCGCTCTTCCTTTCTCTTGCTATCTCTCTCTCTCTCTCATTTTCAAGTCGAACTATGATAAGTTTATTGTCCATTTGACTAACCATGTCCAAACATTGTCACAAGTCTGCTAATACCTTCTCCCTCTTTCTCTTCTTCTCCCTCTACGTCTCTCTCTCTCTTCTTCTCCCTCTACCTCTGCCTAAGCCTACCTCCCTCTTTGTTCAACTGTTGTTCGGCTTGACCAACACGCCTTGTGGCTTGCATTATGATCTATGGGTTCCATTGGTTTCTCATATCACATCAAATCAAAATTGTCATAACAAACTGCTCGAAGGGTGCAACCGAATTGACCACTGCAAGCACAGCCAGTTGATGCTCTCTCAAATACCCTGTATTAAGCTTGCATAACTTTGTTGTGCATGCATTTTAAGTGCTGAAATTTGCAGATTAGTTACTCTATATGACAAACTTAAAATATGTTCTATATAAGGCTTGTGGAATGGAGGTTTGCTTTTAAAAATTGTTGAAAAGGTAAAGATAAAGTTACGGAATGGAATATTAAGAGTTGTTTTAAGAAATTATATTATAGTTACTACTTTATGATGTTTAATGCCAGTGTCTTTCACTTATATTATTATCATTAAATATGTATGTATATAGAAGAATCTTAATAGAAGTATCGATATGTTAAGCATATTAAACATAAACTTAACAAGGAAGAAAGGCCGAACTTAGGCATGCCAAAAGTTGTATAACCTTGCAGGTATGAATGAGAGGCTAGTTTGCGTTGCAACAGACAAACAGACAGAGAGACAGACAGAGAGATGGACAGAGAGACGGACAGACCTCCTAAATTATTAAAGAGCCACTTCACTCCTCAGAGTCTCTCTTTTAATGTAACAAATAATACCAATAACATTTAAAATAAGCCACTCCAGTTCATCAGTTACAAGCGCCCAGCCAAGTCTATATCACCCCATACGCCTATTTTATACAGGGTACAACAAAGCCAGAGCTGACCAAAAAGCGCGTGCCGTGTTGCGATCGTTTAGCGAAAACAAAACAAAGCAAAACAAAGAAGAACCGGACAAGGAACAAGAAGTAGGCCTGGACAGACAGGCGTGCCTCATTTGCAACCCTTTTGCCACGACGCTTTTCCCAATTTTCTTGCTGCAGCTCACCCGCTGTCAGTTGGTCAGCAGCAGCAGCAACAGCAGCAGCGGAAAATGCGCCATGGGTAAGCGTGAAAAATGAGAAAAACATTAAAATCGACGCATTTGATGAGGGTCGATGAGATGTCAACATAAAAGCGGCATGAGGCAGGAGACATGGTGCACGCAGGCTAGCTAGCAGAGAGGCATGAGGCGAGTGAGGCAAGTGGCAAGTGGCTTAGGCAACTGCTTAGCATAGGCAGCTGCTGTGCAGGTTGATCTCGCCCTCGCGCTGTCTCACACTGCTCCTCCTGCTTCCTCTCTCTCTCTCTCCTTCTCTCTCTCTATTTTGGAGTCCCCAGAGCCACGCGCCATTTATGTAAATGCCAGAGAGTGAAGAGGGCACTGCAACACCTGCTTGGGGGCAGGCAATCAATATGTGGCAAGATTAACGATTCACAAGGCAGTGGCAGGTGCCACGAGGCAACTGTGTTTACCATAGAGTCTTAATAGACTTTAAAGGTGGCCAAGATGTTGCAGTGTGTGTGGCACATGCCAAAGGGCTTAAACGATCAAAGATAAAAGATATATTGATGGATTATTTCCCTGTCAATTTTCCCTATCCACATGAAGAAAACATGGAAAACTGCATTTGAAAAGAGTTTGATGAGGAAAAGTTAGGAGAGAAAACAGAGGCATACAAATTTATCAAAGTTATATATTCACAATATATCAAAAGAACTATATATTAAAGAGCTTAAGAAGAGAAATCAAACATTTATATATCCTAAACTAAAATTCAGAGTTTAGACTACAAAAGTATTATAATCCTTAGGTTGTCCTGTTAGTCTACAGACTGTGTGGATCTTGTAGTTATCTAAGAGAACGTCTTATGTAGATAAGCTTAGCCAATAAGGCATATAGAATTGTGCCATAAACTATGATATATGCCATAAATGACACCTTGAGGCAGATGATAGATGCCCAACGTGAACTGTCTGTCTGTTGACTTAAGATGGGCTTGGGCTGGGGCTATGTATGTTGTAAGTCGGCAAACTGATTAATGTCCGTAACGGGGCAGTCTAATGAGTTGAAAAAACAAGCAAACGAGTAGAAGGTGAGCAGAGCAAAGGAGGCAACGAGGCAGAGAGGCAACTAGGAACTGAGGAAAAAAGGAAATGAGAAATCACCGTGTTAGATTGCCATGGCAAACAATTTGAATAGAGCGCACATGGGCTAAAGCAAATGTTGGAATTGTTGCACGAGTTGCGCAGTGTCCCAATGCCGAATCCAGTTCTCAATTCCGAGGATACCAGCACAGGAACAGGACAAGCAGAAGGCAGAGCAAGGAAGGAACTCGGCACAAACAGGAATAGGAAGAGGAGCAGGCAGGCAAATTAATGCGTCAGTTGCAGCGAAGCGGAAAACTGGTTCGCAACGTTGAAAATTACCGAAAAACAGAAGAAAACTCCAGGATGAAGCCGCAGTCGACGTCGTCTCTAGCGCAACATTTGAGAATTCGACACAGAGTCAGAAGGGAGACGGTGGAAGGAGAAGGCAATGCGCTCAAGATGGGACCAGCTACACGGGCAGGATTACGTGTCCTGCTGTTGGCAGGTATTGCCAGTGAAAGAAATAGCAGCGTAGAAGGAGGGAAAGAGAGAGGGAGAGAAGGAGAGTGAGCGAAGGGGAGAAAGAGAGAGAGGGAGAAAAAAAGAGGGCACGAGAGTTCGATAAACAGAAAGCGAGAGCTCGAGGGATCCATCAAATGTTTAATAACATAAGTATTAAATTGGAGTAGAAAGTGGGTACCCCCTTAACATACCCTGTCTTTTTCATTATTAACACTAGACGGCCATATCCGTCTGTCTGTCTGTTCGTCCTTATGAAAACCTAGATCTCAGAAACTTTAATAGCTAGAGCTACCAAATTTGATATCAACGTTACCGTTAACCGATAAAAACCGAATTCTACGCGTAATTTTAAAGTTCATGTTTGATAAACACAATAACTACCAACTTCCAAATGATTTCTGAAAATTTGGTTGCTATCGGATAACTGAGATGGAAACTATTCAAGAAATTTTAAATATGTACTGATTTCAAAGCCGCTTCCTGAAAGTATGCAACACAAAATACGCAAAAGAAGTTATGATATTCTAAGAAATCGATTTGGTCAGGTGGGTAGCGGGTATATCAAAGTCCGGAACGTTCCTACTAGTTTTTTGACTTATCCTATAGCAAAAACTTGAATTTTTAAAAACATTTCGAACATTTCGTGGACTTAATACAATGACAGGTATCAATTTAAAGCCAAAACCATGAAGGAAATGATATAGTAAACGTAGTTTTATAATTATTAAACAATTTTCTAAATTTTTCGATCTTAATACATGAAGAAAATGCTATACCAAACGAAAGTCCGTTGAGTTTTGCCAGAGTTAGGAGAGCTGAAAGTGCAGTTTGACTTGTTAGATCTTCCAAAATATTGAACTAGTTTTATTTCTATAATATGTTGATTGTAAACCATTGCTGTTAATATAGGTATACCGAGAGTGGTTCTAAATTGCTAACAAATGGATAATCCCAAAGCAAATGTAGTCTAGTTACAAGTCAGACTGAGAATGAATGTAGAAAGAATGATGAATCACGTCAGGTAGCTTCCCACTGTTTCATCGCTCACATCGGACACGCGTCTGAGCTCATCGCACTCTCTATGACATCTTCTTTCTCAACTCTCTTTGTCTGCCTTGCGCAATACCCTTTCTATTTGATTCGCTTCGGTTTTGACTGGACTGGTGCTGGTAGTAGCTAAGTAGTTCCTAAACCCGTCTTAGGGTTTAGTTGGCATTGCTTTTACCTGTTGCAGTATGCAAACCCAGGCGAGGTGTGCGGCATTTGCGACACATTTGCTACGCCTTTCCACACCCGTAGACGGAGTAGCAGTTACCGATACCGTCCTTATTTACGACACAGCGTCGGATCCATTAGGGTTAGGGTTAGGGACAGAACGTCCGACTAAGACGGACTAAGACGCAGGCACAGCTAATGTTCAACTCAAGTCCGAACTGGAATCCATTCAGGCAACTTCTTCATTCATTTGTGGTTCAGCTGGACGATTAGCATATGTATATGCAATCGAAATGCAATCAAAATGGAATACTCGACGAAGGATCAAGGTGCTGGGAGTAAGGAAGAGGAAAGAGGGAGACGCCTGCGAGAGGCAGTTGCACCTGTTGGCAGGCACAACGATTGACGATCGTTTGTCCTGCAACCGAAAGGAACTGTCTCTATTGCCCTCTCTCTTGCCGACTGTTACTCTCCCTCTCCCTCTATCTTCCTTGCTATTGATTACCCATCAAGTCGGTCGATTCAAGTGGCGAACGATGACTCTAAACGGGAGCAGAGCCCGAAATTTTCGACCAGCCGCCCGACGCACGGCGACTTAATGAAGACACAGACAGGTGCTTCATCGTCATCTTAGGACCCTGAAACAGAAAAATGCCACACGACTCCAGCAATGACCTCATCTAAACTCGGTGTACAGTGGCCTACGAAGTATAAAACACTGCACAGTGAAGCAGAAAGAGCACGCACAAGATGATATAGTATAGGTACCTTTATATAGGTGCTAGGTATAGGTAGTATTGTATAAGTACTTTAGTATAGGTACTATTGTATAGGTGCTTAAGTATAGGTGCTGTAGTATGCCAGCAAGTACAAGCAACTAAATGTTAAATGATAATGGAAAACAAAGTGTGCTATTTTTGTGGAACGACTGGATATATTCGTTGATAAAACTAGTAGGAAAGCTATAGTCGAGCGCGCCTGGCTGCGATATACCCGCTACCCACCTGACCAAAACGATTTCCTAAAATACCCTAACTTCTTTTGCGTATTTTGTGTTGCATACTTTCAGGAAGCGTCTTTGAAATCAGTACATATTTAAAATTTCTTGAATAGTTCCCATCTCAGTTATCCGATAGCAACCAAATTTTCAGAAATTATTTGTGAGCTGGTAGTTATTGTGTTTACTAAAAATAAACTCTCTTACATTAAAATTACGCGTAGAATTCGGTTTTAATTGGTTTACGTAAGCGAAAGTGGGCGTGGCTAAAATCTAAAATAAACTTCATCTGCGTGCAATAATTACACATGTTGATACCAAATTTGGTAGCTCTAGCTATTATAGGGTCTGAGATCTAGGTGTTCATACGGACAGATAGACGGACGGCTATGGCTATATCGACTCGTCTGTTAATGCTGATTCAGAATATATATAGTTTGTGGTATCTGCACCGCCTCTTTCTGCCTGATACATATTTTTTGGTTGACACAAAGTTATTATACTCTTCCAACCCATGAGTAGCGGGTATAGAGAGGAAATTAAGTTTTGTTTGGCAAAGACTATGCTCTCACTCTTATCAGTAGATAAATAAACTTCTATGCTGTGATCTTAGTATATTTTGGGTATAAAAGACGCATACATTGGCTGCAGATCGTTGAGTACCTTTTGCAAAATGTGGAAGAATCTAACGAGTCTAGCATTCCTTTTCGGTCTGATTGCCGTTGCTGTCGGAAGAGGTTAGTTTGCGTTTAAACTCTGCAAATCATAACATATTCATACATTGATTTTATACCAAGATGCTGTCCAACTTGAAGCGCAATCATTCATTAAAATCGGCGATGGATACTATTATTTCCATCATGAGAATAAACAGAATTGGTTTGAGGCCTTCGCAAGCTGTCGTCGTATGAACGCAAGTCTGGTTAGCTTCGAGACCATCGAGGAATACCACAGAGTCGCACAGCCTCTGGAGGTACTGAAAGATACTAGGCGATACTGGGTATCTTCCAATTCATTGGCTAGAGAAGGTGAACATTATTGGCTCGCCACGGGCAAGCCAGTCAACATCAATATTTGGGGACCTAATCAACCTGATCAACCCACTCGTGAGCGTTGTGACATGATAAACTATAGATTCAAACCAGAACATAAACCGGGCATGAATGATGCTCCCTGCTATATCGCGGAGCACTTCATCTGCGAAGCAGATCTATTCTAAAAGGTCCTATCGCACTATGTAATGTATTAAACCTATTACAAGTATTAAATATTTTTCAAGTCTATCAAACATTTACCAACAATATGTTCCCGTGTAGTTTAATTTTTTAAATTCATAAACATATACGTACATATGTACATGCTTTACAATTATTCCCGACAGATGGCGCTTGCGATCGCCCGCCTCTCTTGTTAACTGACAGAAGCATTTGGTTTTATGCTCATACTTTCTTAAATAACTTCTGTGATTATTGTTCGATCGGATTGAAATTTCAAGAATACGTAGATATTTTATTAAGCTTAGTATATGTTAAAGTCCGAAATTTGTAACTTTTATACAGCGATTACAAATTGAGTTCAAAAATTGAATTATTAATTTGCGGGGGCGGTGGGCGTGGCACCTAACATTTGAAATGAACTTGATCAGTTTATAGTACACAGGAGTCTTCCTGCCAAATTTGGTAACTCTAGCTTCTATAATAGCTGAGATCTGTGCGTTCACACAGGCAGACAGACAGACGGACAGACATACGTATGTTAGCTCAATCGACTCGACTTGTGATCCTGAGCAAGAATATATATACTTTTTGGGGACTCCCAAGCCTCCTTCTGCCTGTTACATACATTTGCACAAAGTTAGTATACCCTTTTTTGACCATTTTCAATGGTCGAAGGGTAAATTATGGTCAGCTAACTGTCAATCATATTAAGAACTTGATTACACATTTGTAGGGGCGGTAGGCGTGGCATCCAATAATAAGCCCGTCGTGTCACGATGTGACTCGAAGAAAACACGGTGCATGCCCAACTCTACTTAAATGTGAATAACATCATTTATGATAACAGTATTTCATTGTTTTAAACTTCATTTTTTTTTTTAAATGAAAAATTTGCTTTTGAAATGCTGGCAGTTCGATACGAGTTTTCGATTGAATCAAAACTGTGAGCTACAAAAAAAAAAAAAATTTTTTAAATTTTTTCTGGTTTTATTCATCGTCCCAGTTGGTAACGAAAAGGACAAAGCGATTTTCACGTGTGTCAATATGACGCATAAATTTGTCAGGATTTTCATACTTGACATTTACATGGGCAGCTAACAGGAAGAATTCCTGGCGACGTAACAGGGCAATACGGAGTAAGTTACGTCATGCCAGTAAGCTCATTCTCGGGTATCAATTCAATTTCCGGCGGCTCACAATCAATTTCGAATGCATGACATCCTACCGTAACAGGTCGAAGATCGGTCTTATATACATCATCAATAGTGTAACCACATACAAGACCTTAAACTCGATTTTGTGTTCCAAATGTTGGCAGCATTTGTATTCCACCTTGAACTTGTACGGAGTGGCGAAGCTGACCGGATTTGAACCGAGCACTTAAACTTATTAACCATTATGAATGAAAAGATTTTGTTTGATATAAAAAATATAAAAATACTAAAGTGCAAAACAGAATGTAATTTTTATTGGCTTATGCTATTTGAAACCAGTAAGAAAAGCAACAGTCGCGCGGCACGCGACAGTGGGATACCCTTCGACCTACGTTCCTATGTATGTACACATATGCATATGCACATGATATGAAATTATTCTCGATGGATGGCGCTCGCCTGCCTCCCTTGTTAGTACACAAAAGCACTTAGTTTTATGCTCATACTTTCTTGAATAACTTTTGTGTTTATTGTCCGCTCGGACTGCAATTTAGAGAATAATAGATATAACTATCAGCTTCGTAAATGTTGAAGTCAGAAAGTTTTATCTTTAATACAACGCTTACAAATTGAGTTCAAAAATTAATTTATTGATTTGCGGGGGCGGTGGGCGTGGCACCCGACATTTGAAATAAACTTGATCAGTTTATAGTACACAGGAGTCTTCCTGCCAAATTTGGTAACTCTAGCTTTTATAATAGCTGAGATCTGTGCGTTCACACAGGCAGACAGACAGACAGACAGACATGGCTCAATCGACTCGACTTGTGATCCTGAGCAAGAATATATATACTTTATGGGGACTCCCAAGCCTCCTTCTGCCTGTTACATACATTTACACAAAGTTTTGACCATTTTCAATGGTCGAAGGGTATAAAAAGTTGCAATAGTATTTCGCAATGTGCACTGTTGATTATCCTTACACGAGTACCACCAGCATAACGAGACAACCCTCTTAAGAGTGCAGTTGGTTAATTAGCCGCTGCATACGCTAATTTCAACACAAATTTCCAATGATTTCCAATATTTTCCGCCTTTTCGCACATGTCGCTAAGCCATTTGTAGCCGCAGACGATGCGGGCTCAAGCAGCACCCTCTCTAGAGCTCACACTCTCTCTCTCTCTCTCAACGACTTTCTCTGTCCCTCCCTCTCTCCCTCCCTGTCTCTCTCTGTCACTCTCTGCCTGCCACACGCCCCTGATCGATTGCCGATTTTAATGATATGTGTGTCTCTTTGCAATGAAAATCCTCGCGATGTTGCGCCATAAAAGTTGCGGTCCGCTCGTAAACCTTCTCTATAGATCGCAAGGGAAATGTCGCCTTTTACGAGCAGTTTAAGAAATGATATGAGTATAAACTATTCAATTGTTTTACGCGTTTTTTGTGTGTAAATATTGTTGAAACATTGTGGGCCAATCATAGGGGAAACTTATCCTCACCGAGTGTCATATAAATGCAATGAGATATGCTGGGTATATCACTCGAGTGCCATAAAAATTCAACAATTGCGCTCAGTTTTATAGCCTTACCTGGTAATCGCACCCCATACACGACACTTAACGGGAATGGAAGTGTTTGTATAGTTAATACATCTTGTTTTATAGAGAAAACTGCTGAAGAAATGTTAAACAAAGATAATATAAAGATTGTATGCTAAAGAAAGTTCAATAGGATTATGTGGAGACGATGTACTGCGACCTTGTCGAACTATTGTAACTCCTTTTAGGGTTATAGTTCCCTGTGCAGTGCAGTTACTTTAAGGTAAGTCATAATTTAGCCAGCTCTACTCAACCTCATGTCTTTCAACCCGAGTAGGTGCTTGCCCAGCTCTGTACATTTGTACTTTACTTATCTCAACATCATTTAAAGGAAGGTACTGTATTATCAAGATATATCACATGCCATATCACGAAGTTCATTCTACACACTCCGCGCCAAGTAAATAGTAACTTAATCAGATTAAAGATACACTTAGAGAGCTGAATGCAAGATCATGATGATAATTGTATTTGAGAGCGTTCAAAGTTCGTCTGGGCTAAGGTTAACCCAAGTCTTATCGAGGCAATCGCAAGCCGCAAAACAAACACCAAGACAATGTTTGCAGGGAAATTGGGTTAAGTACTTAGGCAAAACCGGAATATCCCCGTGACAGGACATCTAATGGAAAGCAATTAAGCAGACTCAAGGTGAAGCTGCGGCATCTCTGGCACTACATCTGCATCTCTCTCTCTCTCTCTCTCTCTCACTCTCTCACTCTTTCTTTCTCGCTGGCTGACCGTAAAGATTTCTAATTGCCTTATCCCGTTGCAGATCGTGGTAAATGTATCTATTAGTTTGCATTTGGCATTGTCAAAGTTTGGTGTCAAAGTTTGTCGTGCAAACAACATTTGCATAACGAATCGCAGCCGGAAAACAAAGGACCACCCCTTTCGCGCCAGAGGCAACGCTAGCTATCTCCCTCTCACTACCTCTCTCTCACTCTCTTACTTATCTCATCTATTGAATTGTTTTCGCTTTGCATTTCTGCAGGGCAGTTCTTCTTACTTTGAATGGAAAGCAACTGAAGTTGTGCTTGGCTGAGAGACTTCCCCATAATGTGGGGGAACTATTAAGATCTTTTATAAAGAAGAATCTTCCTTTGCTCTATATTTAATTCACTAGATTCCAAATCAAAGTTCCTTTCACATATGATCTAATCAAAGATTCTTTTCTTCTTGCCTTTCACAGAAGCAACTCTCATTGTTTTGGCAACGCTAATCGAAATCAAAACTCGCTCGCATATCCTTTGTAGGTGTCCTTGGTGCGTTTCAATCAAAATGCGATTGTCCCTGGCACAAAACTCGATCTCAGTTTGGCGCGCAAACCGTTGGGAAAAGAAACCCCAAGCTGAACCCGGCCAGGCAAGAGATGTCCCAGGACGACAAATGCGCACACGTCACATTGATTAATCGTCTCGTCTTACGCAGACGTGCTTGCCACTGCTCTCCCTCTCTCTCTCTCTCTCACACACACACATTCGTGCTCTTTCACTCACCTTGGAAATCGGAGCCTTTTGACAAATAGTTGGCGAATCGTGGCTCCTCAAGCAACTTATCGCGCACGTCACACGGGATTAGTCCCTCTGCGTCCCTTCTGTGTCCCTTGTTCGCCTTCTTCGGCTTCTTCTTCGTTTTGCTTTTTGCTCCATTTATTGACAGTTGCAATTGCTTCCACTTCCACGCTCCCTGACATTGATTGAGTTGCCTTGCAGCCTTATTCTTATCTACCCCCCCCCCTCCTTCCTCCACTACTCTCTCTTCTCCCGTGCCTGCCGATTCTTATCGCCTCATTTCCCACTTGGCCAGCTGCCTCGGCAATCTCTGGCGAAATGCAAGATCGCAAATTGTCGCAACACATTGCCAGCTTATATGCATATATATATACAGTTGCGATCCGCTCGGGCACTTCGGGCATCCATTTGGCTATTTCCGGCACTTAACCCATTACACACCTCTACCCCCCATCCCCAATCCCTCCACACACTCCTCACTTGCCCTTTCTCCTCTTGCATTCGAGCCAACTACCGCGGGCGTCCACTTCAGGCTGCTTTGCCAGTTGCCAGGACACTTGAGAACTTGCCAAGCAGGGCGCGCGCAGCCTCACACACTACAACACACCCACACACACACACTACTACTACACACACATACACACGAGTACACGCACTACTACAGATACTCCTACGCACACACACACACCTAACTAGCACGCGCGACGACAGCTGTTGCAGGCACACGACGAAGGTTTCCTTTCTTGCTCTCTTTCTTTGTATACCCTGTGCTGCTTGAGCGCACAACTGGGGTATGCTAACAAGCGAGACGTGTATTAAAATTGCTGAGCTATTTGCCTTAAAGAGCTGTGTGTATCAGTGCTGCCAGGTCAGGCTTTTGCCAAACAAATCTGTGCTGTATTTTTTACTCATAGCCTGAAAAAATCTCTAAATAAAACGCATTTTTATATAATTTCTAAATTTTCGATTCGGCATATCTGCAACATATAAAGAACCTTTAGAACGATAGAGAACAATCGAAAGAGCATGAGAAATTACATTAATTTACAAATTTATAATATTTAACCTATTCTTATTCCTATATTTAACCCATTCTTATACCTATTCTTATTCTTAAACCAAAAAACTATAGATTTAATTGTTATTTTAAGTTCCAAATTGTTTAAAGTTGATAAAGCAATAACTTTTTTTAAATCAAATTGAAAACTTGCACGTTATCCAAATATAAATACAATATAAAGTATAAATTGAGTTAAGCAACAATTTTCTTAGAAAATATTAAGCCGATTTAATAAATAAACTTCAACTTTTACCAAGGTAGAAGAATTGATTAAAGAATAATTATGATTTGTCTGTTTTATATCTTTTTTTCCTCCGTATTCGATTATTAATAATATTGTATAATAATTATAATTAATTATGATTAAATTATTTTTAATTAATAATATGTATATAGGTTAGAATGCAAATTAAAATGAAATTTGGCATACACTCAACTCAGTATATAAGCAAACTATGCTATATGTTTCATAAGGATCATTATACAATCAACAAAGTTATAGCACAAAAAAAACGATTATATAGCAAGTGAAGTAGTTCATCCAGCAGAGTTATGCAAATTGAACTCATTTGAGCACGCGCTACAGGGTATCTGCTAGTTCAGCAGCTATTTAGCGCACAATTTTCGCTGCTTGTTTGTAGCTGATTATCCAATTTTGGCGCAATTGCCGAAAAGGTGTTCCTAGGCAGTTAACGCCGACGCAGAGGCTCGCCCTCGCTGCCTTTCCTTCTTCCCCTCCCTCTCTCTCCCTCTTTCGTGTTACTTGGCAGTGCCTTGAAGGCACTCGGGAATCTCTTAAGGGTACGCGACACATTTACAGCTCAAAATCAGAGCAGGAACTGGAGTAGGAGTAGGAGAAGGTGAAGAAGAAGGAGCAGGAGCAGAAGCCAGCGACGTCGCCAAGGCAAGCTGCAGCTGCCCTTGGCTTAGTCAATTGAGCGCACAGCAACAATGGGCACAGGACACGGAAGACAGAGAGGACAAAACAGGACAGGACTCGCCTCAACTTGAACAATGGCAAAAAAGCCTGCCAGGCATTTTAAATAGACATCGTAGGAGACGCAAAACAGAAGCAGGAGAAGGAGAAGGAGAAGGAACAGGAGCAGCAGGAGCTGCTAACGACCCACGCAGATCCCTGCCAGCTGCCAGCACATGCAACCATATTCCACACAGAGTTTTGCATAACTTGGTTCTGGCTCGCTGCTCCCCAGAGCTCAGTTACCTATTCAAATGGATGCAAATGAGGCAACGTTTTGTACTCCTTCGACTGCAGTCTGAGCTCGCTGCACAGGTGTGTGATAAATGCCATGTAAATGCCGGCACACAGGATATGCCCGTGGCCATGGCCCCTATGTGCACTATGCAACTAGCCGTACTTTATGGCAACAGGGTAGTTCAATGACTTTGCCAGCACCCTCACCTTAACTTGCTCCCCCCATAGTTTGTTTCTTTTCCCCTTCCCCTTCCACTTCACCGATCCTGTCGAGTTACAAATTTTATATCAACCGCAACATTTGTTAGGCTGGATTTGTAGCATGCCAGTGCCATAAATATTGCTAGAGTTGCTATAAAATAACAGTACAGAGAGACAGAGAGAGAGAGAGAGAGAGATACAAATATGCTCTATAAAGTTGAAGGAGTATAGGCACATTTTTGCCAGAGGTTTCCAAGCTTAAAAGGTATACAGTTTTCCATAGATATCTTAAAAGAAAAAAGGGTTAGGGTTTAAAGATTGTTCAGTTAAGAAAGGAGATCACTTTATATTAAATTTTTTATAGCGCAATGTGAAAACAAGAACTTCATTGATATAGTAGATATTTATAATATTGTATATCAAAGGTAAAAGGGGTTCTGCATATAAGAAACGTCATTTATAGAAACTTAATTATAGTTATCCATTTCCGATTCAAATAATTGCTGAAATCTGTTGGTATCATGTAGTAATCTCAAGACATTTACTATAAATCTTCATTTGAAGTTAATCATATTAGATTTAAGATTTTAGACAGACAAGTTTTGTGCAAAGAAAAACATAGATTAATATTCAAACTGGAATATAATGGATTATACTATAGAATGATAATAATATATAGAATAAGAATCCAACATTATTATTATTTTTCTGCATATTATTCTTGTTTTATATATTATAAGAATATTTTATATATTGTATTTAAAGAATAATATGCAGAAAAATAATAATAATATTGGATCAACTTATTCTTTTTTATCCAGTTTGTATACAATACATTTCAATTAATTTCTTTTTTTTTCATTTAACGTTTTACCTTTGATTTAAAATTATTCTTCGTTTTATATTTTTTATTTATTTATTTATTTATTTAACGTCAACTAAGCCAGTCGACTTGCATATTTAAAATAAAATTAGATAAAATTAAGATTAAAAATATAAAAAAATTTAAATTAATTAAGATTATATATTTTTAGATTTAGGCTGGGGAATATAAAACAAGAATTAACGATCCAGCATTTGCTGCAATGGATTGGGGAAAACCCAGTAAAACCCAATCAGATCGGTAGATTAATTTTAGTTATTAGAATGAGGTGTTAATTCATTAAGGATAGACAATTTAACAGAGTGGAGGGAGGACTCTGAGTTGAAAACTCTAGACAGTCTATTGTAGTCAGCACAGAGAACTCGGAAAGGGTCATGCAAGCTGTAATTATTAGGACAGAAGGCTAAAGAAAGTGGCCTAAAATTACGAGTAACTCTAGAAGGAATACAGAAATTGATTAGGTTAAGTAGAGTGGGGGAATCTATATCGTACTTTATTAGTTTTACGATAAACATAACACCTAACATAATACGACGGTTAGTTAAAGAAGGTAGGTTAATTAGAAGGAGTCTACTAGAATATGGTGGTAAGTCAACACCCGAAACCCAATTAAAACTACGCAAGGCAAAGAGTAGGAACTGCTTTTGAACAGACTCAATTCTATCTTGGTGAATATGGTATTGCGGCGACCACACGCAAGACCCATATTCAAGGATTGGACGAACAAGAGAAGTATAAAGCAACTTTGTCGTATAAGGATCCTCGAATTCTTTGGCCCATCTTTTGATGAACCCAAGTAGTCGAAATGCCTTATTGACAATTTGTGTTATGTGACGATCAAATTTCAATTTATGGTCAAAGAGGATACCCAAATCCATTACTTCAGATATTCTTAAGAGTGGGGTTAAGTTAAGATTATAGTTGATGACATGATAGTTACCTCTGTAAAATGACATAACCTTGCACTTCAAACAGTTTAGATGTAGTAGATTATGTCTACACCAAGCAAAAAACAAATCAAGATCTATTTGAAGAAGGTTATTAATAGGATCACTATGTGTCAAACAGAGTTTCACATCATCAGCATACATAAGAATGTTAGAGTGAAGAAGTATAGAAGGAAGATCGTTAATAAAAAGGTTAAATAGCAAAGGCCCAAGGTGGCTACCCTGAGGAACACCAGAAGTGACTAAGATCGGCTTAGAAAGACAGTCTTTAAAAGAAACTCGTTGATACCTATTAGTTAAATAATCGGAAATCCACAAAAGGAGCTTTTGAGGAAAACCCATCAAATTTAACTTTTGGATTAAGAGTCTATGATTTACGGAGTCAAATGCTTTACTGAAGTCAGTATAGACCACATCAGTTTGCATTTTATTCCGAAATCCTAAATTGATGTGAGAGGAAAATTCTAAAAGATTAGAAGCTGTAGATCTTGCCTTAATAAACCCATGTTGACAGGGTGAAATTATTGATTTACACATAAAAGTTAACTGAGCCGTAAAATTTTTTTCAAAAATTTTAGGAATAGCGGACAATTTGGAAATACACCTATAGTTCTTCACATCATGGTTAGAACCACTTTTGTGAAGAGGAATGGAAAAAGAGTTTTTCCAAATAGGTGGAAAATAACTATTTGCTAGTGACAAGTCAAGCAGCTTATGAATAGGCCGGAGAATTGAATCAGCACAATATCTAAGCACACATGCTGGAACTCCGTCAGGGCCAGGAGAGAAAACGGGTTTTAATGATTTAAGGTCACTAAGTAAAGACGTTTCGTCAATAGAAGGACAGAAGAAAGTGTTAAAATTTTGTATAATATAAGGGTATGGATGTAATGGGAAACTGTTAGGTTCAGTTGAATAAGTTGATTGAAAAAAGTCTGCAAACAAATCGGCGGCAGCCTGATCATCAGTTGCTTCCTTATTTTCATATGATAGTACAGAAGGAAATCTACTTGATTTACGTTTTAAATTGACAAAGTTGTAAAACTGCTTTGGGTCCTGAGCAAACTGCTCTTAACTCTTAATTTAAAATATACAAACAAATATGTTTATTAATTGTTTTTTACTTTTAAACAGTCGACTATAAATTAAATACATTTCAAATTTATAAAGAATACAAATTATATATAAAACATATTTTCTGTATCAAATATAAATTCCCTAACACACCCAAAAATAATTCCAAACTTTTCGTAGTCAAGGAAACAACTTTTTTTTGTTTAGTTTACAGACAATTTTATTTAAGTCAAAAAAATAGAATTTTCAAAATTATCATTTAGGCATTTATGGAATGTGAATTTCGTTTGCTTTTAGCAACAATTTGCTAGTCAAAAAAAAAATATATATATTTCGGAATTTTCACATTTCCTTGACGCAACAAAAAACAGCGCAAAAAAAAATTGTCTTAAATTAAAGTTGACAGCCAAAAATAAATTGAAGCTGGAAGAAGGCCCCCACTACCCCCAATCCCTTCTCCCTGCCCCTGCCCCTGCCTTACTCCACAAAGAGTTCCTCGTGAAAGGAGAAGCTGAGACGCCGCTTGGTAGCCGCATCCACCAGACATGCCCCGAATGGGCCGAGCTCCTCATCGAAGTCGCTCGTCGAGTTGTGTCCACTGTCGGGGCTGATGTGACGCTGTGCCGAGCGGGCGACGGGGGGCAGCTTGTGGGCAGAGCGGGAGGCGGCTGCCAGCAGCTTCTGGGCCGACTGTCGCACGCTCGAGGAGATCTTTGTGGTGATCTTGCGCTTGCGTCGCACCACGCGCTGCCTCCGCAGCTGCAGAGAACGTCGCTTGCTCTGCCCCGAGCCGGGTGGCAACTGTGGAGAGCGCACCTCGCGCTCCTCGTACCCATCGGAGAGGAGGAGGGATGCAGCTGCAGCTGCAGCTGGAGTGGGAGTGGAATTGGGATCTGCTGACTGCCAGTACTCGCAGAGATCGCTGGCAGGATCGAAGGCGGGTCTGTAGGTGGGCGAGATGAGGCGTCGCTGCGGACGCTGTGGAGGCCGCGCTGCTCCTCCTGCTGCTCCTGCTGCTGCTGCTGCCCGACTACGACTGCGACGACGGTTGCGAGCTCCAGCCGGAGCAGTGGGTGGCTTGCGCGTGCTCTCGAGGATCGCATCGATCATGCGCTCCAGCGTGACGTCTCCCATCTGGCTGGATCTGAGTGTGAGCTCGCCCGGAGGAGCTGGAGCAGGAGCAGCTGCTTCTCGTGCTGCTTCTGGTGCTGGCAGTGGCATCTGCTCCAGGTAGCGGGGCTTCTCGAAGTAGCTGTCCGGGATGCCGAGGCCGCGCAGTGCCAGCAGCGGACCAGGCACCAGTTCGCTGCTGCCACTTGGCCTGTAGCTGGGCGAGTACTCCGCCTCGAAGGTGGGCAACGTGGAGGCATATACCGCCGGCTTCAGCTTCAACTGACTGCGGCGTGTGGGCGCTGTGGGCGTGGGCGTGGCACAGGGCGTCTGCAGGGGAGACATGATGTTACTCAGGTCCCTCAGCAGCGGAGCACGTGTCGCAGCAGCCGGCAGCGGCGTTGAGGTCAGCGTGGAGTGGGAGTGCGAGTGCGAGTGGGAGAGGGGGTGGGCATGGTTCTCCTTGCCTTCGCCCAGTTGGGGCAGCAGCAGCGAGTGGCGGCGCAGCTTGGATCGTGGCAGAGGAGTGGGAGTCGGCGTCGTGGCAGGCGTCGTGGCTGGCGTTGGCAGCGTCTTGCCGGAATGCAGTTCCAGGTAAGAGGGGCGCGGTTGATTCACCGCCCACTTAAGCATCTTGCTCGCTGTTGTTTTTGCTGTTGTTCTTGTTGTTGTTGGGGGTGTCTGCAAGCAAAGTGGTTCGGTTAGTTTCGAGCTGTGTGTGTGTGTGTGAGTGTGTGAGTGTAGGTGTGCATGCGTGTCTCTGTCTGGCATGCGTGTGTCTGTCTGTCTGCCTGTGTGTGTGTGTGTGTGAGTTCGCGCATTCCTTTGTTAACATTTTGCCTTTTTTTTGTTTGCTTTTCGCTTGCTTTATCTGCGTCTGCTTCGTCCTCGTTGTGGCAAGTTGCCGAGCCACTTTTTGGCGCGCATTTCGGCGACTTTTCGACTCCTCTAGCCATAAAAGGAGTTATATATAGAACACACACACACACACACATACACACGCGCGTAAATCAGTGAAGCAGCAAAAATGAAATCAAAAGCAAAACGGAATATCTCAAGAGTCGCCTCTGGCTGACCACTCCCCCCCCCCTCCTGGACCACCGTCCCTGCCACTGCTCTGCTCCGTTTTTACATGCAATTAGCTTCCCAACGGGCAGGCGAAATACCCCGTTGGAAAAGCAGCCTGCAGTGACCCCTTGAACTTGAAAACTGCATTGCAATTAGCACGATCATTCACAATTTAACATAGAGTTCCTCTTCGTATTTCTCTTCGTGTTGTATCCAATCGGTAATTACCTTTTAGCACAGATTCTTGTAAGTTGCACCACCAAAAAAATAAAGTAAAATAGCTTGTGATTTTTTTTTTGTAGTATTTGTTGAATTGTTCCGATTGTGCGACTTCGATTTGATTGCGTTTATGCGTAAGTAGCGCGAGCTGAGTACGTGCGCTCTGACCGACAACCGATTTTAGACTGACTGTTTGTTGAGGCCGAGGTTCGCTTAGCTGCGCGCGCTGAGAACGCAGCAGGGCACGAAACGTGTTGCGCAGCAGTCAGAGAGAGAGCGGGAGAGAGCCTGGCCGAACGAATGCCTGTGTGAGCGCCTGTGTGAGTGTGCGCCTGTGTAAAGGAGCGCCTATGTGTGCGAATGCCTGAGTGAGAGCCTGGGAGAGCGTCTGTATGAGAGAGCGCCTGTATGAGAGAGCGCCTATGTAAGAGAGTTTGGTAGAGCGCCTCTATGCAATCGCCTTACTGTGCGAGGGTGGCTGACTGCCAGAACTGAGAGAGCACAGGAGAGCGCAACGTACTGCAACAGTGTTTCCATGCTGATTGAATGCGGCTGTGCGTGTATGTGTCGGTATTCAATCGACTGGTTGACAGTGCGTGCAGAGTGGGTGGAGAGCAAAAGGGGTATGCACTGCAGTAATAAGTTGAGTGCGAAAAGGAGCGGCGAAACTTGCAAGCTGCACTGTGGAACAACTTGGTGACTAATAAATTATGTTATTATTTATTTATTTACTCTTTAATGTCAAGAATTATAAATAATAAATATATATATATATTATATATATGTACATTATATACCTTTACATATGTATATACATATGTTTATATTTTTATAAACTTTGGAGTTATCTTCATGAAACCTGGCACACATGTTTCTTATTGCTGCACGCTATAAATAAGTCGGAACGAGCTGGATCGGACCAATATATCGTATGCCTGCCATACCAACTATCGACCTATTTTTGTTATTTGTTAAGATATTGCAGCCAAATTTACTACATCATACTTCTTCTGTATATATAATATGCATTAAAGATTTCATAAAAATCGTACCACTATAACATATAGCTGCCATAGTAACAATCGACCGAAATGCAGGTTTTTGTATGAAGAACAGTTTTGATTTTAGAAATAACTTATCAGTCCCAAAGTAATACATAATATTGAATATATACATTAATTCCATTTAATTCTGCTCCATTATAAATAATTAATATTGGAGCAATCAGAGTAGATAAGAACCTACACGTGTATAAGCCTCTCAGCAGCCTTCGCTAGCCTTTCTTGCTCGCAAAAATAAATATTAAATGAATTTGCATCATTTATCACAGCAAACACCTTGAAGAGCCTTTCCTCAATATGTGGTATAATCCCGGAACCGTCTGGAAGTCTACCTCGATCCGTTTCGGTGGCCAAAGCAGTTGGCAAGGAGCCGGCAAAGAGAACCGCAGTTGGTCAGATAGATGTGAGTCTACTCGAGATCTGGCTGGGGTATCGGCCTTGGATATCAGGCTCTTTATCGGACTATCAGTTGAGCACTCTCCCTCTCTCTTTCTGGCTTACCTCTGGCTATGTGTGTGTGTGTACGTGTGTGTGTGTGTTTAGCTGTGCCAGCTGCTTGCCGCGCTGTCGCGCTGCTGCTTACGCCACAAAACATAATTTTCAATTACCTTTCTCGCAGCGTGTGGCTCCTTTCACCTTCGAATTTTCGCCAAGAAAAGGACAACACACACACACACACACACACGCACAGTGAACCTTTGTACAATTTAGCTCATTGTTTATGGGACAAGCGCCGCTGCCGCTGCCGCTGCCGCAGTCGCTGTCGACTGCGCTGTCTCAGCTGAGAAAAAAAATGTTGTGGAAAATTGTGCAATTGTTTTGCAATTTATTGGTGAAAGGGCTTGCCTCGCATAGATACCCTCGGATGCCTTTTTGGGAATGCAACTTCCTGCGTCGCAGCCAGCGTCAACGCCAACGCCAACGTTGACGCAGACGTAGACGCAGATGCCAACGTTTTGTCTTGTCTCGTCTTAAAGCGCAAATTTATTAGATTTGCCGTTTTAGACTGCAGAATCTGAACTGGCAATGGAACAGCTGTGCGAAAGATAGAAAGAAAGACAGAGAGAGAGTGAGAGAGAGTGAGAGAGAGTGAGAGAGAGTGAGAGAGAGAGAGAAAGAGAAACAGAGTAGTCAAGGGGGAAAAAGAGGATAAGCGCCCTGTTCAAGTGACCCTTTTGCAAAAAAATTTCAGCACAAAATTGTTATTATTTGTTTTATTTTGTGCAATAAAGATTTCCGGTTGGAGGACCACCAAGTGGACACTTGGTAGACCGTTTGGATGAAAGGTCTCAATGATGGTTGTGTTGCGCATTTGATGAGCACATGGGAAACTCTTATGAAAAGCAAACTTCGAACTCTTGTGAAACCCCTCAAGTGTTTATTTAACTTCTAACCATTTTTAGACTATCCAAACTCAGCTGCTCATGCAGCAATCTGGCTGATAGAATTGGCAGAGTTGCTGCCTTCTACAGTACAAATTATTATGCCACAGATTCTCACACTATATACAAAGTATATCAGAGACAAATCTTAAGAATCTCCCATACATTTCTCACATTTCAAGCAATTTGCTTTTGGCCAGCTTTCTTTTGCGCCCCTCTAAGGTAGTGCAGGCAACATTATCTATTGTCTTGCAAGATCTTTAATCTCTCTCTCAGGCAAATTGCCAGCTGCCTTTGCTCCAGTTCGGTAGTGCAGCAAATAAATCTACAAAAAATGCGACAGAAATGGGAATAAATCAATGGAATGGTCAAAGAAGAAGGTCCTGTCGTCTGTCCTTGATTGTCCTTGAGCGCGCGCTACAGCAGCTGCTGGCAGACAACTTCACGGCAATCTGTCCTCCTCTCCCGGCCCTGGCATTGAATCAGAGCCAATTTAACGCATTGGTCACTACAACGCCCCTGCCAGTACCGGGTGAGCGACAATCGTGTAGGGCAGGGGAGGGGGAAGATAAATTAGGGCATAGGCAACGCCTTGAATCACAGGATCGTCTCAGAGTTAAGCTGCATCGATTCGTCTAATAAATTGCCCGACAATTGTGCAATTTCTCATGGAGGAGATTGGCGAAAAATGCGCTCTCCACCAAGAGGTTCCTCTCCGTCTTCACGCTCAGATTTGCTACCGTTCTTGTCTTCCCTCCCTCTCTCTCTCTCTCTTTCTATTCTACTTTATTTATTTACTTTTTTTTCTCATTTTTTTTTTGTCGGGCCTCACACACACACATACACACAGGACAAGGACATCGCGATAAGGTTTGTCTGGGAGGTTTGTCTAGGGTACCAGGCAGCGAGGTAGCTAATCTCAAATCACACGGTTAGCGCCAAGGCAGCCCGAAGAACAGCTGTGTGGGATTAGGCGCTCGTGCTTCGTGCCTGCTCGTGCCCCCCTCCAACTCCTCCTCTCTCCTCTTTCTCTTTCTCCTTCCCATTCTCTCCTGCTTGCGCTCATCCCCTCAACAAGGTCTTGGTCTTTATCTTGGCTTGAATGGGCCATAACTTAGCATTTTAAACGCTTGCCGCATAACTATCCTACATATATTCCATATAGCACGAATTATGACTGCCATGTTCATTGAGATTCAACTAAAAGGTCTTTGGGGTTATATAGTATATTGTACAATATATTAAACCCCAGAACACATATTAAAAGTACTAGCATTAGCCCGTAAGGTATGTGCAAGGCTGGGAAGGCACCTTCTCGAAGTAAAAGAGATAAGCTCATCAATTCAGGTTAAATTTTAGACAGTAATATTACATATAGAATATATACATACTATGGTATATATACATACTGGTGTATATATACATTAACATATAGTGTAGTAGTCTTGTACATATACGAGTAGTAATATCAGGCCCGTAGCAAGGCGTGTGCAGGCTGTGCAGTGCACAAGGGCCCCCAACTGCCATAAAAAAACAAAAATACAATAAGTTGCCAAAGTTATTAGTTAAGTTAATTCTATAATATACAATATATTAACATTGAAACGAAAGAAAATGTCTAAATTGACCGCTGCTAATACTGAACAAGAATATATATTTCATAAAAAACTGTTGCCAATATAAAACGTAGCAAAAGATCGACGTAATTATTAAGAAGGTATTTCCTTTGCCGAAATGCTTTATGAACTAACTTTTATACACACTATATATCGTATATAATATATATTCATGCAAGCAAGGCAGTTTACAATAGGGCCACCTAGAGAAGGGTACCCACAAGGGCCCCCGTGAGCGTCGCTACGGCCCTGTGTAATATTCTATTGAAAGTGAAAGTGAAAACTTTTAATACCATAGTTCACTTTGAATTCCTCAATTTCTCGACTTCCTAACAACATTCAATATTTGATTTCAGTTTCCGAAATTCTACAAAACAGAAAACTACGAATTTTGAAAAAAAAAAAATTAGTAAAATTATTAAAAACAATTCTACTAAACTATGTGGCCCAGTAAAGCGTTGTTGCGTGTACTAATCATCTGTACAATGTCACTCATATATTTGCTACGACGGGCCCAATGGGAGGATCAGCTCAAGTCATTGATGAGACTTCAACCTAAGCTCAGTCAATCGACAAGAGTGCAGGTCACCTTGTGGCTGCTGCTAAGCATTTGCTTCTTCCTAGTGCTGCGTACATTCCGAGTGCATTTTATGCAGGTACACAATCGCAGCGAGAGCAATATGGAGGATATGCAGATATATCTCAATCTGCAGAATACTGAGCCTATGCCAATGCCCGGCATAGATGCAGCTAAATGGGCTGCACGAATTGAACAACACAAGCCATTGAAAATAGCGAGTACTAGTGGCGATGCCAATGAATCGAATAATCAACAACCTAATTCAATTCAACCTGCAGTCGCGCAGTCAAGTGATTGAAATAATGCTGTCTTTCAATTGTTAAATATCTATTTCAATTTCAATAAAGCAGTTTGCAATCAGTTGAATTGAATTGAATTAAAGCCTTGTTCAACTGCAGTTTTAATCTAGCACGTTCTCTCACTGAACACACACAGCCAAGCGCCCTTTGTGCGTGTTACTCTCTTTGCGTGTTTCCCTCTCTGCGTGTCGCTCTCTCTGCGTGTCGCTCTCTCTGCGTGTCACTCTGCATGTTGCTCTCTCTGCATGACGCTCTCTTTGCATGCCGCTCTCCTCGGCTGATTCTCTTGACTGCCTCTCTCCTTAGTCTCTCTCTCGGCACTCTCTCACTCTCGCATCGAGATGCCTTTACAAGACCTTCGGTGGTTGCTGGGCGGGTGGCTCAACCAGAGCCCGATCTTATACCCGATCTCGGACCCGTTGTTCGTCGCCTGTCCCGAGCACGCAACATGCCGTGCCAGTCCGGAATCAGTCACATTTCGTCTGCCCCACTGACAGCACGTTGCGCTCCATCCCGTTCTGTATCGTTCAGTTTCGTCTCGTCTCGTTGCACGTCATTTTTTGTTGTTGTTGTTGTTTTGTGTGAACTTCTCTTTTACTGGAATACTTCTTGAAACACATTTGTGTATATACATTTAATACCAAGGTAAATCCCGCACTATAAGTGCAAATACGAATGGAAATGGCTTAAAACGCAGCGAAGCGAAGTGGAAATTATAATTGCAAGGAGATCATTGAAATTTTGGAAGGAGGGAAGAGAAGAAGAGAGGAGAGTGAAATCAGCGAGATTATTGCATAAATTACGCAAATCCTTTGCAAAACTTGAACGCGTGCGTCCCGTTACGGGATTGGGCTTCGGCTTTGGCTTCGGCTTCGGCTCGAATACGAATAAGGATTCGAGCCTCAAGTGGCGGCAAAATGCGCAAAATGCTTTGGCAAAGTGGCAAAAAATAGAACGAAAAATATATATAAAAAAAAAAAACAACAAATTTGCGTTTTCGTTTTCATTGCGCTTCTCGTTTTCCACTTGAGCAGCAACTCGAGTGCGCTGCCAACAAGCCAAAGGGGCAGATACCCTGTAAAGGGTGTGCCATGGTATACTCACACTTTTAACCACCCAGAGCAGCTGGAACTGTGCTTCAACTTTGCCCCGAGCTTTTTAGCGCGCCTTGCCTTTGCCGCCTCTCCTCTTTCTCCTTCTCCTCCTCCTCCTTCTCCGTCTCTGCCTGTGCCTCATTCAGCTGCTTTGTGCTTGCGCTTTCAATTGTTCGCACGCGGCGCCTTTTCAGCTGCTGCTGCTGCTCTGTGAGTGCGAAATTGAAATCCTTGAATCCTTGCGAAATTTACTTGCAGATTCAAACACGTTTCGCCGCCTCGCAGACACGTCGAGCGGGTTTCCATTGTCTGCCATTCCAGTTACACTTCTTCCACTTCTTCCACTCCTAACTAGCCAGATCCTGCTCATCATCATCATCATCTTATGCCTCCTCCTTCTCTTCTTCCCTCTTGCAGACAACGCGCCAACAGCAGCTGCCGAGATGCTCAAGTGGGCTGTCAACCAGCCGCGTCCCTCCTATCTGGAGACATCGCCAACGCCCGCTGCCACGCCCATGCCACTGCTGCGCCAGCAACTAGGCGAAGGCAAGGAGAACCATGCCCACCCCCTCTCCCACTCGCACTCGCACTCCACGCTGACCTCAACGCCGCTGCCGGCTGCTGCGACACGTGCTCCGCTGCTGAGGGACCTGAGTAACATCATGTCTCCCCTGCAGACGCCCTGTGCCACGCCCACGCCCACACGCCGCAGTCAGTTGAAGCTGAAGCCGGCGGTATATGCCTCCACGTTGCCCACCTTCGAGGCGGAGTACTCGCCCAGCTACAGGCCAAGTGGCAGCAGCGAACTGGTGCCTGGTCCGCTGCTGGCACTGCGCGGCCTCGGCATCCCGGACAGCTACTTCGAGAAGCCCCGCTACCTGGAGCAGAAGCCACTGCCAGCACCAGAAGCAGCACGAGAAGCAGCTGCTCCTGCTCCAGCTCCAGCTCCTCCGGGTGAGCTCACACTCAGATCCAGCCAGATGGGAGACGTCACGCTGGAGCGCATGATCGATGCGATCCTCGAGAGCACGCGCAAGCCACCCACTGCTCCGGCTGGAGCTCGCAACCGTCGTCGCAGTCGTAGTCGGGCAGCAGCAGCAGCAGCAGCCGCAGCAGGAGGAGCAGCGCGTCCTCCACAGCGTCCGCAGCGACGCCTCATCTCGCCCACCTACAGACCCGCCTTCGATCCTGCCAGCGATCTCTGCGAGTACTGGCAGTCAGCAGATCCCAATTCCACTCCCACTCCAGCTGCAGCTGCAGCTGCATCCCTCCTCCTCTCCGATGGGTACGAGGAGCGCGAGGTGCGCTCTCCACAGTTGCCACCCGGCTCGGGGCAGAGCAAGCGACGTTCTCTGCAGCTGCGGAGGCAGCGCGTGGTGCGACGCAAGCGCAAGATCACCACAAAGATCTCCTCGAGCGTGCGACAGTCGGCCCAGAAGCTGCTGGCAGCCGCCTCCCGCTCTGCCCACAAGCTGCCCCCCGTCGCCCGCTCGGCACAGCGTCACATCAGCCCCGACAGTGGACACAACTCGACGAGCGACTGCGAACTGGAGTACGAGCTGGGGGAGCCTCTGGGCTTGGGGGATGAGCAACTGGAGGCAGCCTGCAAGCTGGATACAATGTGGATGCAGTCGGAGGCAGTGGATGCCACCAAGCGGCGCTTAAGTTTCTCGCTGCACGACGACGACAGCTGATCGCCTTCATATACAGATATATATACTATATATACTTCATTTTTTTTCACTTTTTTTTAATAATCTTAAGTATTTTTTTTTTTTGGGTTAATAAAAGAAACTATTTGAATATGATAATTGTGTTTATTGGTCACCTTAATGAGCATTCCCACAGTCCTCAACGTCTGCTGCTTCTTCTTCTTCTTTTCTTGTAGTTTTCATAATTTTTATGACGATTCTTCCAAAACCACAAAAAGAGTGCAACCTCAAGGAACCAGCATGAAATGCAGAGCGACCTCTTCAAGCTCAGCCAAGCGTGCCGCATGCTCTGCACAAGGTATCGAGCTGGTACCCGCTGCCCAGGGTACAAGTGTTTCCCACAGCGCCAGCCTGCTTAATGGGCGTTTTTATGCTTTGATAGCTCCCAAGAAAGAGCAGTAGAGAGACAGACAGAGAGAGAAAGGGAGAGGGAGAGAGGGAAGAAGAGATAGAGAAAGGTTTCCTTATAATGTGGGCCAAAGTCGAAAGAAGTTTTTACTTGGAAAAAGTTCTTACTTGGAAGAGTCTAAGGAATGTGTGTCGCATAGTGAAGATTGTGGTTAGAAAGTCTTTAGTACTGTGAAATAAGTTGAAGATTTATGTAAGAAAGACTTGCACAATATACTAGATAAAGAATATAAGAATGAACCTTTTTTATGTCTATATTGAGGGATACTGTGAGAAAGATTGTAATAAAGAGATAGAGAAAGGTTTCCTTATAAAGTGGCCCAAAGTCGGAAGAAGTTCCTACTACGGAAGAAGTTCTTGCTTGGAAGAGTCTAATTAATGTAGATTTGCATTGAAGATTGAGGTTAAAAAGTCCTTAGTACTATACAACTAGTTTTGGAACTTGTTTGGCTATTAAAACTTTGCTTACTTTATTGAAAATAAGTCGAAGATTTAAGAAAGAAACACTTGCACAATATACTAGATAAAGAATATAAGAATGAGCCTATCTACTTGTATATGTTTATATCAAAGGATATATGTATAAACCACAATTTACTATAGAAAGAACACCAGGAGAAACCGATATATGTGTCTATATTGAGGCATATACTGAGAAAGACAGAGAAAGGTTTCCTTATAAAGTGGGCCAAAGTCGGAAGAAGTTCGTACTACGGAAAAAGTTCTTACTTGGAAGAACCTGAGCAATGTGTGTCGCATAGCAAAAGGTTTGCAAAGAAGAGGTTAGAAAGGTTAGAAGTCTTTTGTACTAGAAAATAAGTTAAAGATTTAGGTAAGAAAGACTTGCACAATAAGAACCTTTCTTTATGTCTATATTAAAAGATAAAGGATTATTCTATATGTCTATATTAAAGGATATATAGTATATGTATATGAACTATTTACTTTACATATGGAACTAGTATGGCATTTAAATCTTAGCCTTCTCTATTGAAAATAACTTAAAGATTTAGGAAAGGAAGAAAAAGAATACTAAGATGAATTTATTAATAAGTCAGTATTGAGGAATATATAGTGACAAAGATATTAATATAGTATATCATAATATTGTAATATAAAGACATCAAATTTACAAATTGAATAGATCGACTTAATCATAGAAGTGCTAAGTCTCCTAAGTTGCTAAGTCATAACTAGCAACTATAAGTATATCAAGAAGAAGTACTGCTAGATGCCTGATTCCAAGTTCTGTTACTCTTGGAGAGCCGTTGCTCAACAGATTTCTAACTCAACAAACCGTTTCAGTTTCAATTCAAATCAAATTAAAGAGCTGCCTGTTAAATGAGACGGGAAGTCGGGAAGTGGGAAACGGGAATTGGGAAATGATAGCTGGAAGTATCCCGAGATAGAACAGCGTGGAAGCGGGGAAGAAAGGTACCGTCATTAGAGGCACAGATAATAATGTGCAACTGCCCAAAACAAGTAGAACACAAATAGCAACATGGCAAGCAGCAGAAAGAAAGCAAAAGGGAAAAAGGTGAACTCATAATAAAAAACGATGATGTATCGCGACGGGGTAACCTTTTAAGTTGTCTCTCTCTCTCACTCTCTCTCTCTCTGTCTCTCACTCTCTCTATGTTTCCAGTGATTTGCCTGTTGGGTCCGCGACACGATGTGAAAACTGTCCGCTGGTCAGCAGCCCCTGTCCGGAAGTAACAAGAAGAAAAGGGTATGACAGACAAAGGAAAATTGAGGAAAATTGTATTGTGGTACCTGTAGAAAGAACATATTCTATGTGATCTGGATGTGACGTCTGCTTGACCTTCTTTTTGTCGAAATATGTCCAGACATATCACGTCATAAGGTACTTATGTACTTATGTACTTATTTACAGTTACAACACTAGTTCCTTCCAGTTTTCTCTCCCTCCCTCTCCCTCTCTGTCTCTCTTGCTGTCTTACTCGGACCTTACGCTCCACTGCGCATGGGTCTGAGAAGTTTTGAATTCCCTGTAAATATCCCAAAAAGTAAGGCCTGTGAAAAGTGTTAACGAGGCAGCAAGAGAGAGAGGGAGAGAGGGAGGCATGGGGGAAGGAGAGGCAAAGATTAAGACAAGGGCTGACCAGTCAGTTGGGGTAGGGCAAAATTTGCATAACCCTCGAATGTTATGACAGCTCATTTAACGCTGAGCCAATTAAGCGCGAAAGAAAGACAGAGAGAGAGGGAGAGAGTGAGAGAGAGAGAAGGAGAGAGAGAGAGAGAGAAAGCCTCTGCTGCCCAATGGACCTTAAGAAACTCTGCAGAACTTGACCAACTTCAAGCGGGCTAATGAGGCATAGCCCGTCTAAGTGATATGCGCACTTGGACTAATTGCAAAGGAGCTGTGGGAACTAAAATATCATCTACTTAGCTCTTTTAGCTGGAAAATGTGTATAAACTCAGCGGGAGTTGAGAAAAATAAGCTAAACAAGCTGATCTACCGGTTTTATGTTAAGTAGAAGTAACTTTGATTTCCTATTTGCATCGTTGCTTTAAGACAATACTAATAGATTATACATCTATCGTTATATCTATGATATAAATATACTATATTATTGGTAATGGAAAATACCGCAATCTCGTTAATCTATTGTACCCCTGCTGAGCTTTTCAGCTTCAGTTCTCCCTTTCAATTCTAGAATGTTTCCTGATTAATTTGTTGTTTCAATATGACCAACTAGATTTTACTTTATTATATAATAAAATAAGACTAACTACATACTCATATCATATAAATCTTATATACAATATTATATATATATTTTATATAATTAGTAATGGAAAATTCAAACTAGTAGATCTATTGTACCCCTGCTCAGCTTAAGACTCCAGTTCTCCTATTGAATTCTAGAATTCTTCCTGGCGTGTTTGTTGTTATCTCTACCGATTTGAGCAGTAATATAATATATACATATATACTATACTATATACTATACTATACTATAATATACCAACTATACTCTACTATACTATACTATACATTACTATACTCTACAATAAGTAATATATCCCGCTAAAGCTTTGAAGAACAACTTCTTTGTCAATTTTACGTTGATTAAATTGTTGTTTCATCTAACCAACTAGATTTAACTTGTTTATAAGCATTCATATATATTATATATACATACATATATCTCAAAGAAACATAATATATATATATCTCAAAGAAACATACTATATACATATATAATAAATATCATAGCAACATACTATATAAACATCTCATAGAAACATACCATATGTATCTCATGGAAAGTATGCGAAATTCGAGAAATAGGAAACTTCCAACAGACTCCAATTTGCAACTGCATTTAAAAGATCACTTAAGCAACCTTTGTGCCCACTTCACCATTTACTCTATATAGCATATGGTCTATGCTATAAAAGGTCCTTATAGAGCCATTCATCGGCGCAGTTGGCAACTCAATTCGCGCTAACGCCCCTACACTTCACACACACACTTTAATTGAGAGATAGATAGAGAGAGAGAGAAAGAAAGAGAGATTGATCGTTAGTACAATGGAGAACGATGATCTGTTTTCTTTCTTCGCTGCTGCGATTCATTGGATGTCACACTTTTGTGTCGGCAAAAAGGCGGAAAAGTGGAAAATGCCCATTAAAAGCGGGCACACTTTCGACTCTAATTGCGATTTAAACGTTTCTCTCTCTCTCGAGTGGCGAAAATTGTAAATTGAAACAGCGACAGCAACAACACGCACACCTCGCTCTCCCTCCCTCCCTCTCTCTTGGCTCTCCCTCCCTCTCCTGTACCTTTGGCTGGCAGTGCACCCGCTTGATTTAGCGCTGGCAGTGACAAAAGTCGAAACCGTCGATTGACACAGCTCGCCAGCCCGACGCACCTTTCGACCCGCACTTTTTGCTGGTTTGTTCCTTCTTGTTCCCCCTCTGGACCCGCTTGGTCGCTGGCCACGCACGCGTGCGTCAGCTTATCGAGCCCCTCACATCGAAACAGTTGCGAAAACTGGCGAAAAAACAATGGAACAAAGCGGGACGAGGACGTGGCCTCAATGGACTCAAAGGGGCTGGGGGCGTTGTAGGTCCTGCATGTCCTGTCCTGCGACTGTCAGGAAGTCAATGTCAGACTCAACGTCAGACGTCGTGCAAATAATGTGCAAACATGTGCAAAAAATTAGAAGAGAACAGAACTTGCAAAGGTACTTGACTAGCAGATATCCTGTACTGAAATAGAAACCCAGATATAAACCAATAAGCCTATATTTTATATACCTGATACCCCCTAAGTTTGTGCCTCTACTAACTATGTATGTCTATTCTATTCTCTTTTGCTGTATCATATATATGTATATATATAAGCCCATATTTGATATGTCTTAAGGTGCTAGGTACCCTCTTAGTTTGTGCCTCTACTTAGTGTCTCTATTCTATTCTCTCTATATATAATATATTTGATATACCTATAGATGTTAGGTACCTTCTTAGTTTGTGCCTAATTTTTTCTTTGTTTACATACGTATATATATATATTTAAGCCCATATTTGATATGTCTAAAGGTGCTAGGTACCCTCTTAGTTTGTGCCGATACTTACGTGTACTAACATATCTATATTCTCTTTCTCTTCTTTCTTTCATAACCCAAATTCTTTCTCTAGAGTTTCAATGAAATTTAGTACACGCAAAGAGAACATTACATACATATTATTAGATTATCAGATATCCTGTACTGTACTGCTTAACATATAGCATAAAAAAATGTTTTATAATTATTCAAAAATGTAACATTTTAAAGCCAAACCCTATGAGAAACAATATTACTAATGTAATCAATGTAACTCTGCTAGTTCTTGAATGCATATAGATAGTTTATTGAGTTTACAAATGATATACTCACAACAAAGTGTAGCATACCCCCTTTAAAATCTTACAGCATAACAGGGTATACCGACAACGCGACATTGTAACTGTTATGTTGGCCCTAGATTGGCATGTCCTGGCTGCCATTTCTGCGGGTCTAATGCCCATTAGAGAAAGCGACAAGGGCCAGTGTCGAGGCGCTAAATATGCATGTCCCGAGCTGTGTGCAGCAACAAGGCACTCACTATATACATATAAAGAGGAAGGCTCTAACAAACCGTATCCTTCGACAGCACAAAAACTCACCTGTTGTTTGGCTGCGTGTTATAAATTTTCGACAATACGTACGATCAGGTTCAGTACAGTTTGTCCTTCTCCGTCTGATCCCCCAATTATGTGACGCATCCCGAACTTGAATGAGGGATATAACATGTTATTTGGCAGCAAAACCTCTCATCAGCACTGTCGGACAGCAGGTGAAAAGGTCACGGCGCAACGACCTGACCGTTTCTTCAATATTCCACTTGACCAACTGATGAATTGACCAATCGGTCAATACCAAATTGAGACAGTTTCAAACACACAAGCTGCTTTCAAAAATCGACTGCGGTTACAGCTGAAAATCGAAAGAAATAAGAAACGGGCACTCTATAAGGTAGATTCCTGATGTGGCATAATATTTAAAGGATTTGTTCAGTTCTTTCCCTTAGTAGATTCCTTAAATATCATATATGTATATGTTATATTTCATAAATGGAATAACTTTCATAGGAGTAAATCAGTTCTTTCCCTTTGAAGATTCCTGAAATTGAATAATATTCAAGAAATTTGATCAGTTCTTTTCCTTAAATTTCACATATATGTCATATAAATGTTATATTTCAGAAATGGGATAATGTTTATAGGATTTTATCAGTTCTTTCCCTTAAATATCATGTATTATAAATGAAGCAAAGATATGAGAAACTCGCACTCTACCAAGTAGAATCCTGAAATGGCATAATATTTATAGGATTGCATCAGTTTTTTCAGTTATTTCTCTTAAAAGATTACTTAAATATAACAATATTAATATAACTTGGTCAGTTCTTTCCCTTAAATTTCATATATATGTTATTGTATATATATGTTATATTTCAGAAATGGGATAACCTTTATTCGATTTGATCAGTTCTTTCCCATAAAGATCTGTATTACATATAAGAATCTGAATGAAGCAAAGAAATGAAAAACGGGCATAATATGAAATGACATAATATTTATAGAATTTAATCAGTTCTTTCCCTTAGTAGATTCCTGAAATATAACAATATAAATAGAATGTAATCAATTCTTTCTCATAAATATCATATTTATGTTTTATTCCTGCCCATAACTAAATATTCACAGCAATTTCAGCTTCACTTGCAAAAAATACCCATAGATAATCTATTCAGCTCCTTCATACTCAGCAAGTATAAGAGTTAAGGCGCTGAAATTTGATATCTATGCTCCAAAAAGTAATATATACCAACCATGAGCTGGAAAAAACAGTTAAGTTATTAGACTCTCGTATAATCAATATTAAATTATACAGTTTTAATACCGGGCTTCTGAAAATTATGCCTGGAATTAATGAAATTGCTTTTCTTTCCTTTGCTCTGTGATAAATGATGATCAATCAAGCGAAATCTGTAGCGAGATCTGCATATGTCGCCTTTGCATGCTCCTCAGCACGTATGTACATATATCATTCTTATGCATCGACGGGCTGCCATAATTGCTCGGATACCTTTCGCAGACACCTTGTTACCCCTAAGGGTAGAGTCAGGGCAGGAGGGGATAGAGCAGATTTGAGTAATGTGGCACATCATACGGCGCATATCATTAATGCAAATCTATGGGCCTGGGTCAGGTCTTACTAGGGTATTCTCGTGTCTTAGGTTCTTCTTTTTTTTTTTGCACTACCCTTAGCTGTCATGTCACCGAAAATATTATTATAACAATTGCAAACTGTCGAAGTGCAGATCGAGAGATCGAAGGAAACTCGGGGGATCCTCTCATTGGGTTCGCATGCTTCCTCATTAAGTGCGGCTCACTTGACAGAGAGAAAACCGTCGCAGTCGGTAACCCTTTCTCGATGGGATTTGCGGCCGAGCCGTGAGAGAAAAGAAAACAGCTTAACCCCCCCCCCCTTTGGCAAACTGGCTGCACCCTTAACCCTACCTTGAAGTGCGCAAAAAATTTAAATGACGACAGATCAGAAAAGATGAGATGAGAGCAACGGATTAGATTTGAATCCTTTGCAATTTTCCGCATTTGCGCTAATGAAGAAGCACAAGCAAATGGGCCCCGAGCCAACACCTTGAGCAAAATGTCAAATCGCAAATGGGAAAACGTAAGAAAAATGATAGCAAGAGACGGGGTGACAGTTCAGTTCAGTTCAGTTTTTGAATTTCGAATTGATTTGGCAAACAAATTCACAATGCACTACCCTATAGAGAGTTGTCAGTGCCATACTCAAGTGGTTCGTGTGCTAGAGATGAAAGCACAGCAGGCACGAAGGTGACACGAAGGAAGGAGAATCGAATTTCCAGCATTTAAGAGGAAAAATTTTAATTTAAATGTAAAAATAAAATTTGCCTTAATTTAATTTAAAATTTTTAATTATTAAAGTTTTAATTTAAATTGTACCATAAACAGTCGACTGCTATAGCCGTCTTTAAATCAATAAATAAAAAATCAAAGAAGGAAATATTTATATCCAAATTCAAAGTTTATTTTAATGAATTTCCTCTTATTTAGTAAAGGGTTAAGTCACTTGAGTTGAGTTTAAACTCGTGTCACGTAGCAAACACAACTCTGGGCAACAAAGTATGCGGACAGGGTTGCAACCAGCTTGTAGGGGTGGGGGGTGGGGCAATAATAGGGCACAGGTAGAGTACAGGTAGCGTGCGTTGCGCTTCGACGAGCAAGGCCAGACCAGACCATATGCAGGGCCCTGAGTCGACAGGCCTGACTAAGCCAGACATGGCACTATTTTGCATAGATGGAGAGAGGGAGAGAGTGAGAATGACAGAGAGGGGGAGAGGGAGATAGGCGAAAGAGTGAGAGAGGGCATAGCAAAGTCAGTAGGGCAGCTGTTGCCAAAAGTTATGCAAAAACTAAAGCCTGCTCTCTCGAGGCAGGCGCCTCGACGTGTAATTGAAGTTGATGTCGAAGTCGACGTCGCCAGGGGCTGACAAGGGCAGAAGGTAGAAGGCAAGAGGCAACACGACAGCCAAGAAATCAAATATCATATATCAACTTACATATCACAACAAGATGGGAAAAACAAAAACACTCACTCGGCTGCCGTGTGTCTGGGGAGTTTCCATTACCATTTTCCTTGATTTTCATATTCCTATTTCCATTTACCATTTACCATATTCCATATTCGTTATTTGCATTTGCAGCTCGACTCTCTTCTTATTACATGCGCTCACACCTTTGGCGAGGGTAGGGCAACAGCTGCTGCCACAGCAGACCCACAGACCCTCGAGTAGACCCAGAACTCAGAAGGAGACGCTGACGTAGAGAGAGATTCGTATGCAAATGCTTTTTATGCAAATCTGCCAAGACACATGATCGTTTTTTTTTTCTTTTTTTCCACTTCCACTTCTCTTCATTATGAATTATTGAACTATTGGCAGTCTAAGCAAATATAAATTGAGCAATAAATTCGAAAGGGGTTCACCTTCCTCGGGCGTTAGAATCAACGTCTCGCGAACTCCCTGACTTTCTTCAAGTGCTCGTCATCGATACGCGTGAGTTTTTCCTACTTGTTTTTCTATTTTCCGTTCTCTTGACTCTTCCCCCAGCCCCTGCTTGGCTCTCGACATATGACATGACGCAGTCAAAATGCAAGCAGCATTCAGATGCAATTACCAGATAAGATATATGCGAGTATAGTGCAAGTAAAGTAGCGCTATGGTCAAGCTAAAAGGTCGTCGTCTGGGGGGTGCCAATTAGATGAGTTAGTCGCCCGTCTGATGTGTCCAAATTGAGGTGCAACCTGGGTAAACGGCCACGTGTCCAGTCGCAGCTGACAGGGTAGAGAACAGTGAAGGAGTGAGGTATAGAGAGAGCTTCCTAGGTGCCCCTTGGGAACCCTGCAGGGCATGCCGTACCGAGTACATCTACTGAATTAGTTTGTTAGCATTAGATCGAAAGATATGACAGTTGATTCGCTACCTTACATTAGTTTACCTTATACCCTTTGGTATATGAAGTATTTACAATAATTAACTGAGAGTTTCCATAACATAACTTATACTTATACCTAACTTAGAACTACATATGTATATTGATGGCATCAATGGCTTATAGACAACTTTGCCAGGTTTCTCAGGAACTTAGGATCTTCAAATCTCGTCTATAACTGCATCTAATTATTTGTTTAAGTCGTGAAACTGGAACTACATTTAAATAGATGCCAGAACTTTACTTATGACAGTTTTTGGGTAAGTAGAGTCCAAAGAGGTACCACAAACAATGTCCCTGCTAAGCCAAATGCAAATGGATTTAGCTGCACCCGCACAGCTGCAGGGAACTGAAGGGAAAGGATTTGTGGCACCTTTGCAGAACGAGATTGTCGCAAGATTGTCGCAAAGCGATGCCAAGCGAGCTAAGCCAAATGAATTTCTAGCTGCAAAGGATTAGAATTAGAATAGAATGTGCGCACAGATCAAGGTGCACAGATAAGGATGAATGGCGCAAGTAAACCAGTGAATGGATGAATAGATGTATGGTTGTATGGGTGAATGAGTGAATGAACGTAGAATGAATGCAGTATTTTCTTGCCCTTTGTGCTCGTGCCACAGGCACCTACAGAGCGGCTCAGGTGTCGCCGGCTCATGCTAATGAGCAGGTAGCTACGTGCAGGCATCGTAAATCAATAGAAAAAACCCGCACGGTAGGCGTACTTAATCCTTTCGACACTTAATTAGTCCAGCCACACCCGAGCTCGGAAGGTGCAATAGCATTAGGGACGCCCCGAGCGGGGGAAGTTCCAAACAGATCTGCAAGAAAACGGCGCGAAGCAAGTTAAGGATCTTTAAAGAGATACAGATACACACCAAATTCAAAGACCCTTCCACAGTTAGCAGCAACGATACCTATGGAGAATTAGAAGTTCTTCTCAGTTCTCATTTCTTCCTCGATTATAAAAAAATAAATATTTCTACTTCGACTCGCAAAAGGAAACGGCGCGAAGCAAGTTAAAGATCTTTAAAGAGTTACAGATACACACCAAATTCAAAGACCCTTCCACAGTTACCAATGGAGAATTAGAAATTATAAAAAATAAATATTTTTATTTCGACTCGCAAAAGGAGATGCAAAAGTTTTGTATAATTATTAAAATCAGACCGACTACAATATATAAAGAGCAAAAATATAATTATCATTGAAAATAATTTGAAAAACCTATTTGCATTTCTTCTACCTTTTTCTCTATAACTGGCAGTAGGCTTGTCTTCCTTCTCAAGTTCACAGATAATTGATTTTATCGATAATCCGCATTAGGGTGCGACGTAACTGCGCATCGCTAATGTTCTTCAGCACCGAATGCTCGCAATCCTCATCGGTGGCTGCCTGCAGGGGTTCGGGTTCATCGGCTAGAGCAATAACCAACTCTGACTCCGCCAGCTGCTGCTCCTGCTCCTGCTCCTGCTCCTCCTCCTGGGGGATCTCGGAAAGCTTTGCCTGCTCCTTGGACTGAAGTTCCTTTAGCGATTCCTTGACCTGACGCAAGGCTTTGCGCTCCAATTTGCTTAACTTGTTGGCACCCTTCTTGACGCTGTTCGCTTGCTGACAGCCAAAAGGCTGAACCGGTTCCGATTCAACGGGAATTGAGTCCATAAGGTTATTCTTTTTGTTCTTCCTTCGCTTTGCGTTTGATTTCGATACAACTTTCCCTACATCAGCAGTTGCAACAGGTTGCTCGACCTCCAGTGTTGATATATTACAAATTTTATGACAAGTCGGTTCCATAACTTTCTCCGATTTTATCTGGCATGCTTCAGCTTTCTTGCCTTTTGGTGAATTCTTTGGACTCTTGGGAACTACATCGAGTGGTAACTGCAAACAAAGGATTAAATTTTAATCAATAAATGTTTTCAATAATATTGGAATACCTTTTCAGTGCGTTCGGCATTGGAGTGTCCTGCCCGTTTGGATCCATTTCTTTTGGGGAAAACATTATCGATAGTTTCGGGTATCACTTTCGATTGCTTGCAAAGATCACTCTCGGAATTTTGCACTTGACTGCGCTTATTTGTATTCCCAATTTTAATATTTTCTTCATCGGATGTGGATGGTACGACAAGTTGGTCGACTTCTGGTGATGTTAAATATAGGATTTTGTAACAAATCGGTTCAATAACTTTCTCTGACTGTGCCTTATAGTGCATATTGATGTCTGGTTGAGCTAAACTTCTAGCCTTCTTGTTTACATCTTTACTTAATTTAGCTTTATCTCGCTTAGATATTTGAACTTCATTTAGGCAATTCTTGGGTCCCGCAGTCTCACATTTAGGAACTCTCTTCTTCGATCTAACTGATTTCAAATTAGTTTTGCGTAATTTTCCAGTTTTTTCGGTTTTGATAGCACATGGAGTTTCTTTGAAAACACTTATACCCAACTCGGACTCAATATTATTCAAAGTGTCAGCACTTTGAGGCATCTCAATCACGTTAAGGACTTCAAGTTTTTCGAAAACATTGCCTATCGGTTCGAACTCGATCGTTTTAAGATCTTCAGACAGTACATTGGACGAGTCAGTGTTGTGTTCTAGGTTTTCAGCATTTTTGTAAATATTTTCAAGTGATTCTTGTTCACATTTTGTGAAGTTACTTGATGAATTAGCGTGCAAAACAAGTTCATTTGAAATTATCAAAGTCTGCTGTTCATGCTGTGGTGCAACAGCTTCCGGTAAGCAAACACCAATGATTGGAGTATTTCCCTCGTGTTCTAGGTTTTCAGCATTTTTGTAAATATTTTCAAGTGATTCTTGTTCACATTTTGTGAAGTTACTTGATGAATTAGCGTGCAAAACAAGTTCATTTGAAATTATCAAAGTCGGCTGTTCATGCTGTGGTGCAACAGCTTCCGGTAAGCAAACACCAATGATTGGAGTATTTCCCTCGTGTTCTAGGTTTTCAGCATTTTTGTAAATATTTTCAAGTGATTCTTGTTCACATTTTGTGGAGTTACTTGATGAATTAGCGTGCAAAACAAATTCATTTGAAATTATCAAAGTCTGCTGTTCATGCTGTGGTGCAACAGCTTCCGGTAAGCAAACACCAACGATTGGAGTATTTCCCTCGTGTTCTAGGTTTTCAGCATTTTTGTAAATATTTTCAAGTGATTCTTGTTCACATTTTGTGGAGTTACTTGATGTATTAGCGTGCAAAACAAGTTCATTTGAAATTATGAAAGTCTGCTGTGGTGCAACAGCTTCCGGTAAGCAAACACCAACGATTGGAGTATTTCCCTCAACAGAAATAGGTGCAACAATATCTGCATGAATTTGGACTGCCTGAGGCAGAGCCTCCAAGCTCCTTGGTACAATCTTCTCCACTTCCACTCGTTCCATTGCAATGGCTTCTTGATTGTGTAGATTGTAACATGAAGGTGGTGTTTCGTGAATTACATCAGCTTCATTCAAAATAGTAACATTTTGTTGCTCATGGCATACGTTGGGCAACATATTTAAGGAACTTATATAGATCGGTTGGTGATTATGATGAACAACGCGCCTTGGAGCACGAAACTGATCGTATTCGTGTTCATGCAACATTTGGTTAGGCGGCTTTAGAACTCCACTGCAGTGTCCCTCGAGTTGCGTTTCAAACTCCTGTTGAGTTATTAAATTTGGCTTCAGAAAATAAGTGGGAGATTCTTCCTGCTTAAGGAATATATATTAGTAACAAGTATATTATAGTATATCAAGCTGATACCCATTGCTCAGGCAAATATTGAGACTCCTCCGAATTGGAATACTCTTCATTATAACTCTCATCGGTGTCACCGGCAAATGAAAACTGAAAAGAGTAAACAGATAGTATAGTATGGAAAGTATAGTATAGATAGTATAGTATGGAAAGTAGAGTATAGATAGTATAGTATAGATAGTATAGAATAGATATTATAGAATAGATAGTATAGTATAAATAGTATATAGATAGTATAGTATAGTACAAATAGTTAGGAATAGATAGTATAGTATAGATGGTGTGTTTTCCCTAAATAAAACCCACCTCACTCCCATGTTCAAATCTCTCGTAGTTTTCAGTTTGGTTTTGCATGTTGTCAGTTGGTGTGCGTATAACATAATTGGGTGCTTCATAACGATCCTGGACACGTGGTGTGGCTATGTTTATGACCAGCTTAGACGGGGCTCTGGATATGTAGACATCACAAGAGTCAGTCAGATCAATCTCGATGACATTGGAACCGAGAGCCTTGTTTTCGGGGCGGCCAGTCAGTGTCTGTTCATCTCGGTAGCGTTGGAAGGTGTTCATCTGTTGTGGTGCTCGCTGTGGTGCTCGCTGTGGGGTTTGCTGAGTGGGTTGCTGAGTGGGTTGCTGACAGATTCGCTGTGTGGATTGCTGTGTGGGTTGCTGTGTGGGTTGCTGGTAGCATTGCTGCTGTTGTGGTGGTGGTGCTGCTGCTGGTGGCACTACTAGGTACTGGGGCACCTGCTGCGGCACTTGACTCACTGGCCGTACGGTCGGCACTTGATAGACTTGCTGTGCCTGCTGATAGTCGTAAGATTGATAGTAGTAAATCTGCTGCGCCTGCTGCTGCTGCTGTTGCTCATCATGTGCGGCAGCCGAACTGTGACCCGAGCTAGACGACTGTGCTAAGTTGTACGGCTGCGCGTTGCCGGACTCCACATGGGAGTAAGCGCAGTCCTGAAATGACTGCGGCGACTGATTGTACGGCAAGGGACGGCTGCCAGAGTAAGGTTGCGACTCGTACCCCAGCGGGCTGTACCAGGTACCATTATGATAAAAACCACATGGATGGGATTGCGAAGGCTGCTCCTCCATCTGCTGCTGTTCCTGGTGCTGTATCTGATAGTTATTCCCGCACTTCCTCATTGTTGGCTCTTATTAAACGATTCTAAAAAAGTTAAAAATTTTCTCTGACAGACAAAGTGACACCCAGGTCGGACACGTTCCCAGCCCGAATGGGCTACTTATGTGAAATGTCGGATAAAAAGCATGAAGAATCGGCTAAATGAATCTGTCAGAACACGTGTGCCCAGCCTGAAGTGTTTACCAATACTGTTTTAAAGCATTGCCAGCATGGCAAACCTTTCTGTCGGTTCTGAGCACAAAGCAAAGTTTTCAACACTGGGTAAACTAACATGTTTTTTTAAACTTACAATGACATTTTCATCGCATTGACATCAAAAAATAAAATTTACTCAAAAAATCAGGATCAATAAAGCAACTTTGAATTAATATAAAACAAGGAAGAAAGGCTACCTTTTGGCATATCCGGAAGTTCTATACCATTGCAGGTGCTTATCTCCTCCGATTCTTCCAATACTAGTTATTTATAGTGGTAAAGAATTGAATGGTATTGTGTATATTCAATATCATGTCTCTAAGCTATTTCTTAAATCAGAACTGTTCTTCAAGCAAAAACCTCCATTTTGGTCGATTGTTCCTATGGCAGCTATATGTTATAGTGGTTCCATTTCGTTGAAATTTTATATGCATATTATATATGTAGAAAAACTTACATGTAGTAAATTTGGTTGCAATATCTTGACAAATAACAAAAATCGACCGATAGGGTGTATGGCAGCCATACGATATATCAGTCCGATCTGGCTCGTTCCGACTTATTTACAGCGTGCAGCAATAAGAAGCATGTGTGACAAGTTTCATGAAGATAGCTTGAAAACTGAGAGATTTGCCTTAAAACAGACGGACAGACAGACATGGCTAGATTAACTTCTCAGTTTCCTAGTAATACCTTCAGAAGATAATATACCTTATGGGGTCATAGATGTCGCCTAAGGTGCCCTGCAAACTGCTGGCCATAATTATGTTAATATACCCTCTGCAAGGGTATAGCTAGAGTTTCAATAAGGTTAATACTGCAGAATACCAAAAATACACCATATTTTCAAGGTAAACACAGTTACATACATTCTAAAATATCATATCGCAACTACACTTAGTAAAATTTAACAAAACATCTACGCTTTGAATTTGCCCAACTAATTTCACGTTTTATTTTCCTATACAAAGCACAATACAATTAGTTTTGTCGCTCTGACCCCCCCCCCAATTGTCTATTTTCAGGGTCAGCCAAATACGGTCAGGCCGGGGCCAAGGCCAGGGCTGAAGGGCACGGGGGGCAATGCAACAAAGGCTTCGTCATCAGAAAGAAAAACGTTTAGCAGCATTTGCATATTTAATTGTCAAGAAAATTACAAAAATTAAGCAAAAGGTACAAAAAAAAACAAGTAGAATTTCTAAAGAAATTCGAAAAAGGAAGAAAAACATCCAGGGAAATCAAATTTTCACGAGGAAATGAACCCAAATGGGTTTTGTGCCGTGAAAAGAAAAGCGCGCACATTGTTATTGTTTGTCGCGGGGAGAAGGAGAGAGAGAGAAGGTGAGGGGATGGATCAACTGGCTGCGCTGTTGTTGCTCGTAAATTGTAGATGACGCCGCCGGCCGCGTCCTTCCCAACCGCAAAAGGCAATGGGCGCAGAAAAGGGGGGTGAAAACGCAAGGCATATGCAAATGTGACACACACACACACACGCATTCCGTTAGTTGCGTTAGTTATCCGAAAACGGGACAAGGAGACGCTCCCATCAAATGTCGCCTGTCTGCCAGTGTGTATGTGTGCGTGTGCGTGTGTGTGTTCTGTCAAACGCTTGACAGCCAAGGCGATCAGGTTCCCTCCCGGTGCGAAGTCTAACGTAGAGAAATTAATGCATCGGGCATGCCTGCAATTAAATTTGAATAAAATGCTAAGTTTATTGAGTATTACCAGGCAAATGCCAGCAGCGTCTTACCCCTTTCTCCTGCACTCTCTTCTCTCCTTCTCCGTCTTGCCTCCGTCAGCTCGACAGTTGCTCAAAGTTGCGTAATTGATTAGCCCACGGCAAGAAGAACTCAGCTGCATCTCATCATGGAATACGCCGAAGAATGTCGAAGCAACGGCAACGCATCAATAATCAAATGTTCATTTCACTTTGCTAACGTTGTGCAACACTAAACACAATTCTAACACTTTTCAGCATCTTTTTTCAGCAACTTTGAGGTTAAAACTATAGAATAGGTCGTATATAACATGGATATATGTTAAAACTCTTGATCATTATAGTCTTGCAGAGGGTATTTTAATGTTGGACAGAAATTTGCAACGCACTCTAGGAGACCTCTCCGACCCCATAAAGTATATATATTCTGAATCAGCATCACTAGGGAAATCGACCTAGCCATGTCTGTAAGGCAAACAAGTGCCACAGTTTTCAAGCTATCCTAATGAAACTTGACACACATGTTTCTTATTGCTGCACACTGTAAATAAGTCGAAACGAGCCAGATCGGACCAATATATCGTATGGCTGCCATACAAACTATCGGCAGATTTTTGTTATTTGTCAAGATATTGCTACCAAATTTACTACATCGGACTGTTTCTATATTTATAAAATGAATATCAAATTTCATCAAAATCGCACCATTATAACATATAGCTGCTATAGGAACAATCGACCAAAATGGAGGTTTTTGTAAGAAGACCAGTTCTGATTTGGGAAATAACTTAACTTATAGACATAACATTGAATATACACAATACCATGCAATTCTGCACCATTATAAATAACAATTATTGGAAGAATCAAAGTAGATAAGCACCTCCTGCAAGGGCATTAAACTTTCAGCATGCCGAAGGTAGCCTTTATGCCTCGTTTAAATTATTTTAACAAATTAAATTTAAAACTAAATTCTTAATTTAATATAAGCTTGATGAGTATTAGCTTCGTTGCCCTTCGACTTAATCTTTGATTATTATATATACACTTCATATACATATTACTTTTCTGCTGAAGGGGGATAGGATAGAATCCATCGATGCATTTACAAATTTCCAATCAATCTGAAATTTAGTTAAAATTAGGAATGAACATTTGACGTATTATATTTATATTTATTTTTAAATATTTAATTATTATATTAATAGTTTGCTGTAAAGTTAGGATCCCATAGGAATAAACACTTGACGTACAAGTATGGATATTTATATTTATTTATTTATATTTGATCATTATATTAAAAGTTTGCTGTAAAGTTAAGATCCCTCGCTGCATGGGAAATGCATTTACAAATTTCCAATCATTCTGAAATTTAGTAAGAATTAGAAATTAGCAACTCTTGAAGTACAAGTATGAAGTAGAGAAGTTAGGATACCTCGATGAATTTACAACTTTCCAATCAATCTCCATATATATATCCATATATAATGTATACAGAACTGTAGTTAGAATTATAAATGAGCAACTCTTGAAGTACAAGTATGAAGTAGATAGCTACCTACCTCCATAGGTTATAGGTCATACATGACCCCTCGTATATACCTATTGATTATTATATTAATACTTTGCTGTAGGAAGTTAGGATCCCTCGGGTGCATGGGAAATGCATTTCTGCAATGTGGAATTGTTTGCAATTTTCAAATGTTCCTGTTCCTGTGTGTGTGTGTGTGTGAGGTCTCGGTTTATTTGCCCAGTTTTTGGGCAGAGAGGAAGCAGCGCGCAACCCTTTTACTTTGGGGTCGTGTAGAGGATGAGGCATAGGGTTGCCCTGGCTGTGCAGCCTGTGTATGCCTGCCGGGTGGTTGTCAGAGATGATTTTAAACGTATTAACCCATGACCGCTTTAGCCATTGTTTATTGCCTAATTTGCGGTTAAATTTCGATTTTGCCACAATGAATTCATTTTCGAATTCACAATTTCTTGACAGATTGAGATTTATGTGTGTGCCAGCGACTCTCACTCTGTGCATGTGTGTGTGCGAGTGTGTGTTGTTTGCCAATAAAATTGCAGAGTGTGCGAAACTTTTGGCGCGCAGTGTGCAACGATCAGGAAAACAAAAACAGAACAGCGAATTAAAAACAAAACCAAAAGAAAACAAAAGCAGCTCAAGATGGTAAAGAGCAGCAAGACGAAGAAGAAGAAGCTGATGAAGCAGACGCAGAGGCAATGGGGAAGGAGCCTTTAACTGCCATATACCATATAACGATTAGACAAAGGTTACTACCAAGCGAACCTATCGCTGCCAACTGATCAGTTAATGACAATTCCGACTGCAGAAAATCAATTAAAGATATGTTAGACAGGGGGGAGCAAAACGAACAACAAAAAAAAAAGGGAAAATAGCCGAAAATATGTTTGCTTGTAATGACCTTTGACCACCCGAAAGTGAAGTGCACGAGGCAGACAGCAGATCAACCCCCTTTCGCGCTGCCTCAAGGACTACGTAATGATAAACTGTCAAAAATGCACTACGAGATGCATATCGCACACCACACACACACACACTCAAAAACACACAGTGTCCTGCCACCACCGACCCACGCGTCTAACACATTAACACACAGCACAGCACAGCACACAGGACGGTAGGTCGTTGTGGGCGTGTCTGTTTTCATGTCGATCGCAACTTTATGACATTTTGGAAAATTTGTTTTTCGCCCCTTCTGCTGCCATCGGGTTAATTTCGCTTTTCCTTGTGCCTTATTCCCTTTTTACGACCTCACGTTGACAGTTTTCAATTAGGAATCGAGAATATTGTGGACAGGAAGTGGTCAACTTGCTTTAACTTTCGCCTGACTTTTAATGACAGCAGATTGGAATCTGTTTGAGGCTAATGATCATGATGTGGGCAAAGCTATTAAATCAGTAAGGGAAATGCTAAATTATGATTCATGCTGAAAGGATGTAGAAGTCGTATAAAACTGTATACATACTGGGCAAATAGTCTACATAACAGAAATAGTAAAGTGTGATTTTTTAAGAGCTATAGGAAAGTTTTTCAAAAAAAAACACATAAAATTCAGAGAAATGTATGAAATCGTGATTTGAATTGATAGTACGGTCCATATAATTGAATGTTTGCAGATTATTTCATGCGTGAGTGCGCCTCAAAAGGGTTCATCCCCACTTAGTCTAATCTTGGCATACTCTTTCCAACATTTCGGTCGGTATCTTACGAATAAATGCTACAAAGTTGTCCTCAAATGCATCAATTGAAACGAGCTTGTCTGTACATACATTCAATTTAACATAGACCTACAAAAATATAGTCTAAAGGCGTTAAATCGCACGATCTAGTCGGCCAATTGACCGGTCCCGAACGTGAATTAAAATGTTCACCTCTCAAACATAAGAAATAGATCGCACTGCGTTCTTAACATCAATCAATCTTTAACCAACATAAGGAGCATATACATATATAATACATAATGTACTTGATTATATAAATAGACAGTCTGTAAACAAACGATACTGGTTCTCACATATCCTAAGGTCAGCTAACTACATTTCATTGATATCATACAAAGCACTTTCCCGAAAATGGTTTAAACTAGAACAGACTGAGGAAGTCAGGGTAGTTGCTGCGCTATAGATCGCTCTATTATTGACTGACAAGAAGTGACTGCTTGAAAGCTATAAACGCACATGGAACTATTGTAAAATTGAACGTGATTTATCTGTGCCCTGTCCTGCTGACAACTCAATTCTCTCTCACTCTCTCTCTCGGGGGCCGAAGCTGACCAAAGCTGTTTACACTAAATTTATGTCACAAAATCAATTGTCCGACACAAAGCAATAAAAACAAGCTGAACCAGGGGCAGCCAGGGGCAGGGGAAGGCAGCGAACCGCCCTTTGATTTGTATGCGCTACAAATGCGCGCCTTGTAAAGGGGTCAGTGCGAGGCCGGTTCCGGTGATCATCCATCAGCAGGACACAATCGACGGTAGGCAGGCAGACGGGCAAGGAATCTTAACGGCGCTAATCCTCATGGCGTTGCATAATTTTCCAGTTCAGTGAACCGCCGATAACGTCGCCGATCCTGACCCGCCAAGATTGTCGCCGATGTCCTTTCTACCTTACGACATTGACATACATAATGAAGAGGTCAGTTTCGCACGCTGCACAGTCCCTGCTGCTCCTATGTTGTTTGTTTATGTTGATGCAGTTAAAGGATTACCAGACCCGCAACATGGGCGCGAACTTGTGGTCTGTCGCTGTCGCTTCCGTCGCCAGCTGCGCATGTTACATGCTAGCGCGGATCCTGCGCATTCGCTACGTAGTTGTATCAGTTTTTTATTGTTGCAATTGTCCTGTTTGTTGTCCTTTTGAAAGGCAGAAGGCACAGGATGCGCTGTGCCGGCCACAATAATAATTTGTGCCCAGTCACATCCTGTCACATATCCTGCATGATAAATGAATTGATCTCTCGCCCATTCAGCCCACAACATTCCCAGGCTGCCGCAAAACGGGAGCACATCCGTCGATCTCAACCATGGTAAATCGTTTAGAAAAGATTGCCGGAGATTTACAGAGAGAGAGAGAGGGAGACCAACATGCAGAGAAAGAGAGATTGTGGAGTTGTCAACTGGCAGCTGAATTGGGGAATCAACACAATTGATGATTGTAGATCATGTTGACGCTGCGAGAGAGAGAGAGCAAGAGAAACCTGAATTACAAGATGAACTTATTGGATATACATAGGTATGGTATATGGTATACCTACAGTACAGGAGAAGTAAAAGGAAAGCATCTAGAACTATCCATAGATCTCTTAAGTACGCAGGCAATCTGAATGAAAGTAAAAGTATAACTTGAAATGCGCTATAATGTGGATGTTCTACTTAACCATGAGATAATCGACAAATAACCGCAAACAGATGGTATAGATAAGAGATGAGTGTGCTGCAGCCTTTGATCTTCAGCAAAGTGGACAGTAGCATCACACTGGGCGCCAACTGAGACGTCAAATAGAATCGCCCCGAATTGACGACTCTGCAGAAGCGGAGGAACACTTAAAATATACTTGAAAATGCGACATACTTGAAACAAACCTTCTGCAACACTCAAGGCAACGGCAACGGCAACAGCAACAGTTGCCCAGCCCAGTCCAGGCGCAGTTGCAGTTGGGTCGTCCAGTTGTGCCCAGAGGCAATCAACATCAATTGCAAAAGGGTCGCCGCCGCCGTCGAGATGTAAATGTGAACAAACTTAAATGGGAAATGGAAAGTGGAAAATGTTAAATGAAAACGAAAGTGGAAACAAAGTTCGCGTCACTTTGCTAGGGACTGGGGACTGTGCAGTGATGTGCATGCATATAACTTACATGTAATAAAAATCAACCTTCGTTATGGGACAGGCGAGAGGGGCGGGCAAAAGGGCAAAAGACCAAGGGGCAGCAGGCAAGGCCGGCCTGGGATGGGATGGGCCGCGGTTCCGTCTTCGGTTTGACGGACAACCTCAGAGCAGCAGCAGCAGCATCATCATCCGCGCGACGTTGTAATGTTTTCTCTTAATTAATTTTTTTTGGCTGCACATAAGAAAAAGGGTTCCTTGATTAGCCCAAACCGAACCAAAGCGAACCGAAGCGATCTGAACCTGCCCCGGGGTCGTCAGCCCCTGCGAACGGTCTAATCCAATTACCAATTGACCGCGCGTTTTGTGTTTTCCCAACGCATTTGAGCAACATTTTGTTGCACGCCTGCGCTAAGCGACGTGCAGAGGATGCGCTGCTGCCAACGTCGCTGCGACTGTGCTGCTTTTGCTGAAGATGATGACGTCGTCGCCGCCGCCGGCCAGCCTCTGTTGCTGCAGCACGACAGCTGTCCTTTGGGTGTTATTTGCGCTGAGATTTTTCCACTTTTCCATTGTTATGCGCAGCCGCCTGTCTTCGATCGTTTTCTTTTGCCAGTCTGTGTTTTTTTTTTTGCAGAAGCAGCAGCATTTGTGGCATGCGCCGTTGTTGCGTCTTCTTCTTTTGCTTCTTCTTTGTGTCGTCATTGCAGCTGCCGTCGTCGTCGTCGTCGTCGTCGCCGCCGCCGCATTGTTACGCATCGGGTTTTTGTTCAATTTCTGTAAAATGTGCCAATTATGCCAATTATTACCGTTAGGCAATTGAAAACAAACGAATGAAGAGGATGCAAACGCACAAGAAATCAAAAGGAAACGAAAAATCAAACTTCAGCTGCAAGATGGCGTCGCCCACACACACACACACACTTGTGCGCCGTCGTGCACGTGCCGACAGAGTTGTCAATTGCAGTAATAAAAAAATGTCATCGACTATTTAATTTATGCTTTGTATTTAAAGTCTACTGCCTGATATGTACATACATATTTCTCAAAATTGTATCATACATAATCTAATTTTGAATTTTTATATTTTGTAAGCGGCAATCAAATTTCTCAAATCATATAAAAAGCTTTGGCCCGATGTAATTATCGATATGTTTAAGGACAATTTCGACCAATTTAATTAATAAGCAAACTATATTGTTGATTCGATAATATGAAAGGATACTTGAAGTGGGAAGAAAAATAAAGCAACGTCAAAATAATCTGATTGTCACGCGCAAGGGCAGCCAGCGTTGCCAGTCTGTGCAGAATATCGCCAATTGTCACAGTTGTGGCTTACATTCATTTATTTGCCTCGGCCAATCAATCGCCTGGGGTGCTAATTGTTTATTGAGGACCACGCCTTGTTTCTTATATACAACTTCAAGGTATGTAACGTGAATCGGTGTAATTATTTAGGAGTAATTATTTATAAAACATTTATGCACGTGATTTAGATTCCCTGATCTAATTAAAAGTATCAAAGGCAATACACACAATGTCACACACACGCACATACGCGGCCTGTCAACTTTTCGGGTTATGTGAAGATAATAACAGAATTTGTATACGAAAAACTCCCTAATTACAAACAAAAGGGTTTTTTGTATCACGGTTTCGATTTCATGGCTGGGAAATGTTAGGCAGGTCGTCCCCCTTTCCCACTCCCCGTCCCAGCCTATGCGACTCCAACCCCCCCTCCAACAACACCATCGAATTCTTAATAAATATTTGAATTGGAATTTTCACTTAAGCCCCGAAAACAGCAGCAGCAGAAGCGATTTTTGAATGGCAATCCAAACGAATCGGGCCGCACGACGCGCAACCCCGGGGCGGAAAATTTGTTTAAACAACTGTGCAAATAGCCGGTCATAAGGGGAGTACGAACAGGCGAGGGGGAGAGGGGGTAATCATTTCATTTCTTTATTCAACAATTTTTTTTTTTATTGTAACTTTTTCTCCTCAAAAAACGCTAAGCCGGCAATCAAAATACAAACAGCAAAATAATAAAAAAAAAAAACTTGGAAAATCTAGAGAGAAGAGAAAACTCAATGGGGCGACTTTTGTTGTCCGATCAAGAGTAAAGCAGCACCTGAATGTGCCACACCCCCCGTCAGGCCTGTCGGTGACTTTGTTAAATTGTGCATTTTGCAACAGCTTTCTTTTTTTCTCTTTTTTATTTCTGGTCCATTTTAATCCCTTTTGAAACTGTTAACAGTTAATCGGTTGCAACACGGGACGGGCTAAACGGTTAACCGGTCTTTACAATTTCCCGCTTTGTTTGCCCAAATGGAATTTTCCGTATCGCTGCACTTTGCATCAATATAAAAACAACAAAAGCCTTCAGGTTTGCGCTGACCTATATAGGGATATGTTGAGGGGGGTTTCCAAATGTCACATTGAGTAGGAGAGAGTTTGAAAAGCTCGCTCTTTTCTCTCTCACAAAGAGAGACAGAATGTCAGTGAACAAAAAACAACAAAATTGGCGAATTTCAGTGCAATAGGAAATTAGATAGCAGAAGAAGAAATGAAGAAAAGCAAGGGGGCAGGGGGCGCTAACCTAATGACGCGCAGTGTTTACTATATAATTCCCATTTATTTAGGCACAAAGTGTTATCCCTTGCTTGATTTTAATCGATAACCCGATATACATATGCTATGCCAAGTAGGCCTCGTGTTTTTCGCTCTTTCAGTATTCCGTTTGTCAGATATCAGGCAGAAAATACTCTTGTATTGTAGTTTTAGTCAATTCAAATTCAAGTTCATAAATATATTAATACATGTATATATGTTTATATATATAAAATATATATATATATATATACATATGTATACATATGCACATTTAAATGGCACACACGCACGTTCACATAAATGTGTATAGATCTTTATGCACTCTCTGAAATTTGAAGTTCTCTCTACGTAAATGGAATTAGAATCCAGTAGAATTGGCTAAAGAAATGAACAATTCGCACTCACTCTGAATGAATTTCTTCGATCATTTTTCAAACTAGAAACGACGACGGCAACTACAACTACAACAACAACAACAACCAGTACAGCAGCATCAACAACAACTACAACAACAACAACAACAGAAGAACAAGAAGAAGAAGAAGAAGAATAAGAAGAAGAAGTAGTAGTAACAACAATAAGAAACAGAGCAGCAGCGGACACGACGGCGACGTCGTCGTCGTCACCGTCACCATCGTCAATGTCTCTCGACAGCAACAACAGCCAGGAGGAGGAGGAGGAGGAGGAGGTAAAGGAGCAGGAGGATGGTATATTGGAGCTGGATAGTGAGGCACACATTGTGGTGAAGCCTAAAGAAAGGCAAAAGAGTAAAAAGAGCAAGGGGATAAAGAAAGCTGCCAAAAAAACCGCCAAAAAGGCGGCCAAAACATCCGCTAAGCAAGCAACAGCAGAAAGGAAAACGAAGAAGGAAACCCATGACAAGGCGGCGGCTGAGGATAAGTTACTCGAGCAGACCCTGAAGGCGACACTGCAAGATGCCAATGAGAAAATGTACACACTATCGAGTGTGTTGGCAAGCACGGGCATGGATGAAAAGGAGCTACAGCGAGCGCTGGAGCTGCCCCCTAGAATGCTAAAGTATATGTGTCGCAGTAAATCCATCTCACATATGCCGCGTCCCAATGAGCTCATGGAACAGATCACTGCACGGCATCAACAGGAGCAACAGGAGGACGAGGATGATTTCGATGGGTTATTCAATGCGCCACACGATGATGAGGATTGCGATGATCTGTTGAATGATGATGGAGATGAGGAGAGTGCCATCACGCCGCTCACCTACGTAATGGAGAGTCAGAGCGAATATCGTCGTGGGGGCTATCATCCAGTTGCTGTCGGGGATTGCTTCCGTCAGCGCTACTATGCACTCCACAAACTCGGCTGGGGTCACTACTCCACTGTCTGGCTATGCTTCGATACGCAACAGGATCGTTATTGTGCCGTCAAGGTGATCAAGTCAGCGGAGCTGTATGCCGAGTCCGCACGCCAGGAGGTGCTCCTGTTGCGCCACCTGGCCAAATTCCACTGGCATCCGATGCGCAATCGTGTGGTCTGCATGACGGACAACTTTGCCATCAATGGTGTCAATGGAACCCATCATTGTGTCGTCTTCAATGGGCTGGGCGAGAATATGCTGATGCTTATACAGCGTTCCGGCTACCAGGGTGTGCCGCTGCACAATGTCAAGCAGATTGCGTACCAGGTGCTGCAGGGTCTGATACTGCTGCACGACAAGGCGCGCCTCATCCACACAGATCTCAAGCCCGAGAACGTTCTGCTCGTCACAGACGATGTTGCATTTCGCACCTATGCGAATGAGGCTTCGCGCAAGTACCTCGACGAGCACTGCTCGGGTTGGCGCAGTCCCGAGGAGGAGCAGGATCAGCTCGAGGAGCAGCAGCAGCAGCGACGGAGCCAGCAGCACCCCAAGCCGCAGCGACTGAGTAAAACGGCAAAGCGCAAGTTACGTACACGGAGCAAACAGACCGTGAGCTTCTTTCAGTCGCATCGCAAGTGGCTACGGGATCGTGGCCTGGCGGATCTTCTTCTGCTCGCTCGCAATGGCCTGTTGGCGCCACCCACGGCAGCGGATGCGGTAACCGGTAAGCTGCCGTGGCTGGCCTTCGACAGTCCCAACATATTCAGCGAGGAGGAGCAGCAGGAGCTGTTGCTGCTGCAGAGCGATCAGTTTACCGAGCAGGTGGGCGACAGAGACATGACCCACGAGCCGAGTCTGTCGCAGATCAAAACGCGTAAGAGATCGCATGAGCTGGAGGACAACGATATGGCAATAAGATTGCTTCGCACAGATCCGGAGAGCTTCATTAATTACGTAATGTTGCGCGTTGAGCGCGAGGAGAAGGATGAGCCGCACTACTCACGCCGCAAGCGTTCCAAGTTGAAGCGTACCAAGAGGCGGAATCAACCTGCTGCTGCCGCTGCTGCTTGCAGCTGCCCCCAGCATCTGACAACCACAGAACCCAAGGAGCCCAATTTGAATCTGCTGTACCCCAAGGATCCCGCACTGGAGCCCTGTACACTGCAGGTGGCCATTGCGGATGTGGGTAACTCGTGCTTCATTGACAACCACATCACTGAGGATATACAGACACGGGAATATCGCGCTGTTGAGGTCATTCTCGGTGCCGGCTATGATACGTCTGCGGATCTTTGGAGCGCCGCCTGTCTGTTCTGGGAACTTGCAACGGGCGAATATCTGTTCGAGCCGAACAAATGGCGCGATCATGCCTCACAGGACGAGGTGCATATTGCGCACATCATCGAGACATGCGGCCCCATTCCCATGGAACTGATCAAGCGAGGGGAATGCTCCCGCGATGTGTTCAATGCACGCGGCAAATTGCTGCATGTGCGCAATCTGAAGTCGCGTCGTTTGGATAAGGTGCTCATCGATAGATATGGCTGGGGCACACGCGAGGCAACCGAATTCTGTGACTTCCTTATGCCAATGCTGACCATCAATCCCAAATTACGTATAACGGCGTCAGATGCCCTCAATGATCCCTGGCTGAAGTTGGATACGGATATAGCTAACTAGAGATTCCCAAGTATATGTGGAGCGGCGCCGTACATATGTGTATGGGGTAGATAGAGCAGACATACATACATATATATATTAAGCATATGATATTAAGCATTTCTGTCGAGGATTTTATATTGTTGGAAATTATTGAAGCTTGCAATAGTGTGCAATACATACACATGTACACGTGTGTGTGTCCACATATATGTATGTGTGTGGCATTGCATATTTACAACATACCATGACTCTGAGTTCACATAACACAGAAACACGTACATACATTTGTAATACATATATGAGATTTAAACACGAATAAAGCCACGCGCCTTCCTATTGTTAATAGATCTGCAGTAAAATGGGTAACACTGTGCCAAAGCGTTGCCATATCCAATTGTAAGAGTGCTGCGCATTGCGCCCCAGCATTGCCTTAGCCTTTTCGGCAACCAGTCCAGTTTATGGGTAGCACTTGCAACACTGCTGGCCCTAGTTAAAAATACAAAGTCCGTTATTTTTTAATTTTAATTTGTGTGCCTTGTTTATAAATTATAACGCAGCAAGCATGCAATACTGTAGCGAAAACATATAAATATATATATATATTCATTTGTTCGGCGCTCATCTACCTAATTGTTTTGGTATTTTGGTCTTCAAAGAAACACGGTCACATTGCGTGTTATGTTGTGAGCTTTGGACACTGTAAACAAAACGCGCGAAATTGTAAGTATTATTAATTATTTACTCCGCAAACATAACGTGCTGTCCAGTGGAAGGTACTATTGATATAGTTATTACTTGTATTAAGTTATATTAGGTGAGTTGTGGGCTGTTAGTGTACAAGTGTGTGTGTGTGTTATATAAAATGCGAATCTAACGCTGATAACCCATGATAAACAACAACAAACTGCAATACGGAAACATTTGTGACGCGCTCTCTCACTCGCACACACAGGTACGTATACGAAGACACATATAAGAGCAGTCATTGTCATTCAAGGTTGCCGCCAGATTTGACTTTTACGTCTAACACGGTCTAAATATGTAGGGTACATGGGATGGAAAAGGGAAGGATGGAAGAGGGGGGCTCTGACTCGGTCTTATCGTTGCTAACTGAGATAATACTAGGAGTCAAAGTGCCAGTATTACTCTCATTTACATTTGGAGCGACTGTGGTCACTTGTTTCCCTGAATAAACGTGCGTCTGTCTGCCTGTCTGTGTGTGTGTGAGTAAGTGCACTGTGGGGAGTGCGCCGTATCAGTTCGGTGAATGCGTTTGTCAAGCTCGATTAAAAGTTATATATAGGACAAGAATATAAATTAATGTAACTAACAATAATTGCACAGTGCCATATAAGGGTTATATGGTGCTGATCCTTAACTCGATTCGAGCAGAAATATTATGTTTATAAACATGTCAACTAAAATAGAATAATTGTTTCTTTTATATTTTTTCAAAAAGTTGTATATTCCAAAGTTGCTGATGCAACAACAACAACAACAACAATAGCTTAACCAACTACTCCCACGCACACACGCGCCACCTGCTGTTGAGATAGCGCATTTATTTAATGTCGTCAGTCGCATTGTTGTGCCGAAGTAATAATTTCATATCCAGCGTATTCAATTCATGGCGCAGCGGAGCCTTTGCTTTGGTGGCAACAACAACAACAGCAGCAGCAGAAGCAGCAACAACAACAGCAACAGTATCAAGAGCTAACAACAATCGAAGATATTTAAGCAGTCAGCCATATCGACCCCTGCATAGCTTTCAACGAACGTAAGTGTGAACTCGATAACCGATAACCAAATGAACTCATCTACATTCGTATTTCACTTGACAGCTTTGCAAGCATGGACCCGCCGGCGGATGTGTTTCGCGGTGTTTCGGATCGGTTCAGTGGTGTCACAGTCGATGGCAGGCAGGAGCCGATAGCGACTGCGGCGCAATTTGCCGAAAAACTGCAGAGTAATTAATCATTGATCGATATGCAGAACAATCGATGACTCTGCCTACTCCTTACTTGCAGAATCCCTGGACTATTGGATAGCGCAAAAGAAGCGCGCAATTTGGTTTCACGTCTACAAGGAGCAAGCCGACTGGGTGCCCCAACTGACGGAGGCGGGTTTTGACTTCCATCATGCGCGCTTTGGTGTTGTCACCCTGTACCGTTGGCTGCCCATTGATGAGTCAATGAATCTGCCACATTACGCCCACACGCTGATCGGTGTCGGGGGGCTGGTGATCAACGAACGCAACGAGGTGTTGGTGGTGTCGGATAAGAATGCACTTGTGCCGAATATTTGGAAACTTCCCGGTGGCTATGTGGAACCCAATGAGCATCTTGTGGATGCGGCCATACGTGAGGTGGAGGAGGAAACGGGCATACGCACCCTGTTCCGTTCGATGATCTGTCTGCGGCATTCGCATAGTGGCAATTTCGGTTGCTCCGATATCTATATTGTTATCGGATTGAAACCGATCAGTCTCGAGCTGCAGCGCTGCTCGCGGGAAATCGAACGTGTCCGCTGGATGCCCTTGGATGAGTACATGTCCCATCCACAGGTGCTCGACGCGAACCGCCTGTTTGTTAGCACGTATCTGGACAATCAGCAGCGCGGCCTGGACTTCACCTGCGTCAACATGTTCCATCAGAAGCTCAAGAAGGAATACCAGCTGTATTACATTGAGAAGGAGAGCAAGGATACGGCGAAGGATGCTCCACAAGTGCCAAAATAGTAGTGCAATTTTCTTTTTTTAACGACTTTGTTTCATTTTATATCTTGTACATATTCTACACATAAATCTGTAGTTCAATTTTAGTCAAAATTCTTTTTCTTTACTTAAATGTAGTCTCTTTTTTTGTGGCAGAATGAACGGGAAGGGGGTAAACTGCATTTGCATTTATATCTTCTTGCTGCACATCGATTGTCTACTAAATAACAGTAAAACGATTGTTGGCTGGAGCTATATATGCAAATATGTATATAACTTTGTTAACATTTGTACATTTAGATAATTTACTTGCTTTGCTAATTTACAATTAAAATGAATAGTGAAGAACTCTACCTAATAATTTGATAACAGACAATATTAAAGTCCCGTTAGCTCAGAGAGTGGCCAAATGCGACAGACGACACGACTGCGTATAAGGCCCAAAGGCAACGGTCCATAATAACGCGAATCTGAGCTATTGCTTTTGTTATCACCCTCAATCCAGACATAACCATACGGCACATAATCTTTCACCATGGACGTTTCGGTGGGTGGCCTTGATCCCACTGCTTCGGTCTCAAGTGGATATGGCTTCAGTGTGGTTACCTGGTCCCCATAGACGGCAACAATGCGCTTACATATATATTGACTAGAATTAACCGGCGATACGGCAATTATAATATCGCCTGGCTTATATTTTCGCCAATACTTCGATACGCGCTCCGTTAGCAGAACATTATCCGAAAACAGTGTTGGCTCCATTGAGGGCCCTTTGCACTGCAATGACAACAAAAACAATCGACAACAATTATCGATTAGGGCGACAGAATGAGGTGAGAGGAGAAGGATCAACTTACCAAAACAAAATCACCGACATATTCAAAAGTGCAATGCGTTATACAAGCATATGCGATTGTGTAGCGTGCTAAGGTGCGCAGCCGTGATAGCACTATGTAGCCTAATCTTGTCTTCATATTTCCGAAGCTGACTTAATTTGCCGGCCAACTTAATTGATTATTTTAACTGTGTCGTTGTCCATAGGTGGTAACAAATATTAGAATTCCAAAAAATGTTGATTACAATAGGTAAACAATAGCACTTGGGTAGCGGTTGTATTTACGAGGGCTACACAGCTCGCGACGTCAGCTGTGCGTGTGTTTCATTTGGCAATTAATCGGGGCTGTACTGCCAATCGATAACTACGACCACTGCTGCTGTTCTGATCTGCACCGATTGGCGCACAGATTTGAAACACTAAATGAATTGCTTAGTGTTTGAACTCTGAAAAAATGTTATAAACCAAAAAATATGTATATTTTCATCAGTTTGATATGTTTTCGATTAGTTTTTCCTTGCAGCTGCATGTATTAATACACTGCAGTATTTTTTGTTGCAGTTGATTTGACCAGGGTTGCCCAGTTGTGGCGCCAAGTTTAAATTGTATTAAAGTAGCTCTAAATCGCATTTAATTATTGCACACAAAAAGAATTTATTTCACAATTTTACCAATGACAAATATATATAATTTTTTTTTACTATAACGATTTTCACTAATAACCGTTCAACAATTGATTAAGGTTTCGTTTCCAGGTATGTTCTTGTACTATGTGGGTATTGCCGCTGTAATACATATTTATGTTAGGAATACACATTATAATCAGAATTAGTTGATAATACAATACATACTATTAGGATATTCACTTTAAATAGAAGACATCAATTTTAAAACCATTAACAAGATTGGCGAATTCTTTATATATGCATATACATATACAATTGTATACAAGTGTGTGTGTGTGTATGTATGTAAAAATAATAATGTACATTAATTATACAACTTAGGCAAATAAATATACAATTATAATGCTTGAAATCACTTGAGATATCTGATGCAAGTGCCGCCCGCCCGAATTCAAATGTTACAACTAAAGAGAATACAAAATAAAGTCAACAAAATAGCACTTAATAATAACTAATATTCGACTATCATAAGTTAGTTGTTTTTTCTCATCTTTTGTTTTGTTTTGTTCTGTATCTTCTGTATTACTTTTAGTTTTAATTATTTGGAATCAAGTGTGTCACTTCGTACTCTTTTGGTTCTTTATCTACTCCAGCTTCTTGCCTGATCCCGAGATTGGCTCAGCCTTCTGACGCTTCTCCTGACGTTCGCGCACATCCACAGCGGCCAGATCGATGCCAGCCACATATGCATGCAAAACAGAGATCAAAGCCTTGAGCACCGCAAATGGACCGGTGAGGAAGGCCAAAATTTTGAATAGCGAGGCACCGAATACTGCAAAGAACATTGAAGATTAATAAACATATTGCATATTACAATAGAGCGCCCTTACTCAAGGGTCCGTAGGTGAAATGCAAGAGATATAAACAAACGTAGAAGAGCTCGTTCACGCAGCACATGAAGGTCAGCACATCCTTCTGGTAATAGATGCGCATCACAAAGTTATCATTCACCTTGTGCGATACGCGGCCAACCACGACGCTCCTAGAATAGGAATCACAAGTTAGGAAATATTATACAGGAAATATATATGCCTTGATAACTTACGTTTGCATATAGAGCCAATGGCAGGCGACATCAATAGCGATCGACAACTGGAACCAGAACATATAGCGAGGATAGAAATATGCCAGGGTGACCAGCAGGCCTGTGGTACCGCAACGATCCGTCAGTTGATCCAGCATGGCGCCAAAGCGTGTGCCTGTAGAGAGGGGTAATATGTTTTAGAAAAGTAATAAAGCAGATATCAAGGAATGTATGATATCACAGTTATAAATAGTTAGAACTGCATTAGAACTTATTATTTCAACGTTAGAAAATGCAGTATAAGCATGACGAACTGCTTGAACAGTAAGGGATCTTTATCTTAAGACTTTGATTCAGTTTAAAGATACAATAAAATGATAGGAGACTTTTAAGATTACAATGAATCTATCTATACATTAAATTTTCTGTTTGGGGATGAGTATGAATGATATACAATCACACATGCGAATACAATGAGTGATGGTAACAAATGATATCAATTGTGGACACGTAACTCAAAGTGCGCGCAAAATACGCATATGTTAAATACATTTGCCTAAACATACATATGTATGTATGTATATGTATGTATAAATATGTATGGACAGGTTGAACATATATTGATGAGTCGATAGATACCATTTGCCGGCTCGAGCGACGGCGTTAATTGACATAGACCAAACAATGAAAATGGTATGAGGTATGAATAATGTGCTGTGGATTGTAAAGATGATTGTGGACCGTATGTTGATTGTGGACTCACTCTGATTGAAGGTCCGTGCAGCATGTCCATCGACGGCATCCAGTAATGCACTAATTATATAACACCAACCGGCGATCACGTAGTTTGTCGACATAAACCAAAACGCAATAATGGCCAAAACGATGCGTGCATAACCTGCAAAACGGCAAGAGAACAACAACAACACAAATAATGCAGTTTCAAATCAATAATAAACACATACACATACAACAGCTATGTAACAAACATACACCTACACACACACACGTTTGTGACGTAGTTAATTGTAGGTGACATTGGCATTGTGATTGCTGGGACAGGGGGTGGTGGGAGGCAGCACCATTTGCATTTGACAGGTTGCAACGCAAGCGCCACCTACAACCGCTAATTCAATTAAGATGTTGGCCAAACAACAGCAACAAAATTTGTGTGTGTATACACTCAAACAGTTATACGGCGCACAGTGGATTTTCAACCTAAAATTGCTGACCAATATCGAAAAACCGTATCAAAAGATATATATAATACATATAAGTTGAGTTGCTCAAGTAGGCGCCGTACTTCCGTTAGCCTTTCAAAAATAATTGGTAACCAAATCGACAGCTTCCAGATTTCTATATGTTGACATCTGGACCCACTGTGCGCCACATTTGTTTACTATGGGGAAACTTACCAATTAGATTTGGCACAAAGATAAAAACGTTATCGTGCTCGGCTATGGCCATTTTAGATACCGCTTTGTTAACCACTTGATAAGAACAACTTGTATATGTATGTTTTTTTATTTAAATGCGATGCGGCGCGTGAACGTGGCGTGCGCTGCAATATTTTTCTACGTTCTGTTCTACCGTTGTGCAGAAAAATGGCGCTGTATATGCACAGGCGTAAACAGCTGTGTGTAACAGTGTTGAGCAATTTTTCAAAGCAGAGTGAAGGTAGTTAAACATATTTTATGGGAAACCATGTTTAGTTAATTTAGTAAATATTTATTATAGACCAAGAGCATTTAAGTTTAGTATTACTTAAATAAATTATTAGCTACCGTTTTTAATTAATTTGTATCGCGTCCTGAACTTGGGAATGTAAATTCCGATGCACATTAATGACGTCATAAGCAACTTTACTTCAAATGACACCTCTTTTGCATGATTTACCATGCGCTTCCATGCGCTATTGAACACTGCAAAAAGCTGTTGCTGTTTTGACAACCTCAATAATAAATAAAAAACACTTGCTTATAATGCATTCTTATTGAACAGCATGGATAAACTACGCAGCAGCGTTGGCGGAGGCCAAACGGCCGAGCAGCAGCAGCAGCAACAACAACAGCAGCAGCTGGATCAGTATCCGAAACACTCGATTGAACAATATCTGCGCGCCTCGACAAAGATCAAGAAAATCGAGAGAGTTGTCTTCTTCAAGTGAGTAATGAATTACTAATATTCGAACAGTAATGAAACTCCAAATATGATTCACACAGACGCTTTGCACCCAGTGTCGCTGACGTGCAGGCGGACTTCCAGCGGCTGGCCTATAGCTTCGAGGAGTCGGGCATTATGCAGTACGCGGCGATGTGTCACATTGGCTATGCCAAGTGCGAATCATATGGTGGCGCCGCGCAACGCGAAGCAGAGGCATATGTGCGTGCCGCACGCGACTTTATGCTGGCCGACAAAGAGTTCCGCCTACTGCACTTGCGCACAGGTCACAATGGCTTCCGTGAGGGTGCACTGCACTGTTATAATCGAGCAGCCGAACGGGTCGCCGACAGTGGTGTCTTCAAGGCGGCGGTGCTGCGCGAGCTGCAGCAATTGCAACGCCAATTGGATCGCACCAGCAGCTTTGCCTCGCCGACTCATCAGATACATGACCTGGAAATGGGCGCCGAGATGAGTATGCAGCGAGAGGATTATCGCAACTCGTTGCTTCAGTTGGATGACATTGTGGACAACATATACGAGCGACGTGTGCCGTCAATGTACCACGACCTGCTGCGCCGTGTGGAGGTGCTCCGCCTACTGCTCCTGGTGCATCTGAATCTGCCGCCTGCTCGGCAATCGCCCGCACACATAAAGCTCATCGAATACTACTACACATTGGCTCAGTTCGAGCCGCAATTGGCCACGCCCTGCCTCAGCTATAACAACGAGCCGGTGGAGCGGCCCGGCGCCTTTGTGCCGCTCCAGCAACAGTATGCGCTGGCGGAGATTGTCTGTGCCTGGGTGGAGCGTAAGATGTGCGATCTCAAGCATATGCTCGCCGACTTTGCCAACGAGCACAGTTCGATAAGCCACACAGAGCGGCAACTGCTGAATTCCATTCATTCCGAACTATCCAAGGTCTACTAGAGCTAACTAATCGCCCGGAGCGATGCCAAAACTCTAGAACTGCAAGTAGCCACAAAAAGAACTCTGTATATTATTATTATATTGGAAGTATCGCTGTAAGTGTAATCGAGTCTACCAGCTAGAGCTGTAACTACAATCGATGTAGTGCCTACCACGCCCCCAACAAGAGAGAGAACTATAGAGAGAACTTCCTTTCAAGGATTGCGAATAAAAACTAAACGAATTAAACACGATCATCTAACTGGCGTATGTCACCATATTTATAGACCTTCCCTGATGCGATTAATGGCAGCTCTGGCTCTAACAACTAAACCTTTCCACGTGCCTAGACGATGCAACAATACGCGTGAGCATTTGTATAACTACTACAACAATAATTGCAGTACTAGATCAGTACTTTACCTATATGTTTACCAATGTATGTACGTATGTATGCAGCGCTCTTAAGTACAATAAAAAAACAAAACTGTTATTTGACCAATTCTAAAAAGGAATCCAATTTGAAACACATTCATATTCGATTTGAACACAAAACTCATTTATTTGTCGCATTATCTATGTGTATTGTTGTTGTTACTGTCTCCAATTGTGTTATTAAGGTTTCTATGTATGTATATTTATTTCGAATTATTTCCACTTTTGGTATATTTAAATGTACTATATGTATAACCCTAAAATGTTTTTCTGTTTGTGGTCGCCAGAGCGTAAAAACTTCTTGTAACTCTTGTAATAGTATTTCAAATGTTTGTTGTATATGTTTTTATTTTGTATGTATATTTAGAAAAAAAAAAAATCATCTTGCTGCGTATTATAATCTAGCACAACATATTTCCAATTGTTTATAACCTATAAAATCAGTTTATCAATTTATTTCATTTCATTTGTTATCTGTCTATATATGTATAATAACTATATCTGTATATATTTGATGTATATAGAGATATACAGTCTGTCAAGTAACGCTTTACACAAATGTACATAACATTAAAATGTACATATGTATTGTACATTAACAGGTACTTATGTGTAAAGAGTTACTTGACTGTCTGTATATCGAATTTCTAAGCATCTGTTGTCTCAGTCTAACCCATGTGTGGCTGGGTTGGCCTGGACTTGTGCGGGGGGAAGTGGTTCTCGCAAGGGATGCAGCCGGGGCAGTAGCAATTCAATTCAATTATTTATTTCTAATTATTTATGCAAAAAACTGCTCAACTATCGTGAAATATCATCACTTCAAAGTTGATCTTCGATACGAGACGATCAAAGAAAATCTGTTATACGATAGTAGCAAACGATAGTTAAAGCAGTCTGTTGTCAATATATATATATATATATATATATATATATATATATACATATATATATTTACTATATGTTTACTTTGTCTGTAGCTTTTCTTACTTGTTGTTTGGCGTAAATAATCAATTTGAACCCTAGCAAAGGAATTTATTACAATGAAAGAAATTATATATTATTTATGTTAATAATAAATAATAAAAAAAAAGTAGTAGTAGTAGTAGTAGATAAAAAGCACTTTAGCTCTAGATCACAAGCAGTTTGTTGTTGTTGTTGTAATATTTTGTTGGGGGCTGGTTTAATCTTAAGCTTTCGTTTTGTCTCACATTTTATTAAATTTAAATCGACACAGAAAATGAAAATTCACCTATTAATTTATGTGTGTGTGTGTTTGTGTGCGTGTCCATGTGTATGGGTGTATGAGTGGTTTATTGTTTGCTGTCCTTGTTGCTGCTCAGATTTCTTGACTATAAACTCAAATCTAGTGTTGAACAATTTGAAAACAGATCAAGCGAGTGTGAGCGTGTGTGGAAGTGAGAACGAGATTGGATGTATCTATAGGCCTGTATTGATTTCGTTGGTTGTGCTTGTCTGTGGAGGTATGTGTACGTGTACTCGTGTGTGTGTGTGTGAATATCAATTTACTTGGCCCTAGCCTTCTTTTCGTTCTCTGACGTAATCTTGTTCTTCAAGTGATCCTTGTAGTCCAAAATACCGCCCTTCCATTTAGTCACCGTCTCTTTCTCGCACACCCAGATCTCATCGGCCACCTAATTAAAAGAGTAGTGTGATTAATAGCACTGAGAGAGGTTGTTATACGGTCTGTTTGCATACCTGATTGATCAGTCGGAAATCGTGACTAACTAGCACCATGCCGCCATCGAAATCATTGATAGCATCCGCCAGTGCATCGATAGTCTCCATATCCAAGTGATTTGTAGGTTCGTCAAGCAGCAGCAGATGCGGCACCTGCCAGGCCAGCCAGGCAAAGACGACGCGGCAACGCTGACCATCCGACAATTGCCTGATGGGACACACCTGCTGGCGACCCGTCAAACCATAACGTCCGATTATCTTACGCATCTCCTCCTTCTCCTTGACATCGGGAAAGGCGCGCATCATATATTCGAGCGGACTGGCATCCAGATCGAGCAGTTCGTGCAGATGCTGATGGTAGCGTGCAATGCGCAAATGTGAATTCTTGCGAATCATGCCAGACGTCGGCACCAGATCACCATAGAGCAGTTTCAATAGCGTCGACTTGCCGGCACCGTTGGGTCCCACCAGCGCTAGACGTGTATCCAAATCGATACCGAATTCCAGATTCTTATAGATCCACGGCGTTTCATCGTTGTAACGGAAATTGACATTCTAAACCAAAACGGAGAACAATTGAATATCAAACAGACTTAGAGCATCAGTTGCAATGACTTACCTGCACCATAATCACAGGTGGCGGCACCGTGCCACATGATGGGAAATAGAAATTGAGCACCTTGTCGTCGGTGACCTTTTCGGTCAATCCCTGAGCGACCATCTTGGCCAGTGTCTTCTCCTTGGACTGCGCCTGGCGAGCCAATTTCGCCGAACCGTGACCGAATCGTGCAATATAGTTCTTCATATGCGATATCTGATCCTGTTCCCAGTTGTACTGTTTCATTTGGTTCTCGAGCAGCTCCATGCGTGTGCGCACGAATGCTTCATAGTTACCCGTATAGTACTTTAGATGCTTGCCCGTCAGATGAATGATGTTCGTGCAGACGCCGTTGAGGAAATCCTGCGAATGCGATATCAGCACCAATATACGCTTATACGTCTTCAGCTCCTCCTCCAGCCACACACAGGCATCCAGATCCAAGTGATTTGTCGGCTCATCCAGCAGCAGCAGATGCGGCTTCACAAACAGAGCACGCGCCAGCGCAATTCGCATGCGCCAACCACCTAAAGACGAGGGAGGAGAAAATGCACGAGGAATAAGCTGAAGAGATCGATTTGGGATCAGTTTAGTTACTCACCAGAGAATTCCTTGGCCTGCTTTTGTTGCATTGCCTTGTCGAAGCCAAGACCATGAAGAATACGTGCTGCCTTAGCTTCGGCCTGATCGGCAGACATATCATCGAGACGCTCATAGATATCAATAAGTTGTTCCTGCGCATCGTCCTCATCGCTCATCGCCAGCTCTTCGGCCAATTTCTCTAGCTTAATACGCTCCTCATCCACCTCCATGACACACTGGAGGGCACTCTTTGAGCTGGCCGGAATTTCGCGCGTCAAATGGAATATATCAATGTGTGGCGGTATGGGCACCTCGCGGTTACCAAGCGCAGCTAGCAGCGATGATTTGCCACAACCATTGAGACCGATAAGACCATATCGTCGACCGCAATTCAACTCGAGCATTGTGTCCTGCAGCAGCTCAGAGCCAAAGAACGTGATCGAGAAATTGGCAATTTTAACATCACGCGATCGTGGATGCACAGCCAGGGAGCCAGTACAGGATCTGGCCTCGGCACTGATCCTTGCCTCCTCTTCAAGTTTTGCGCACAGCTTCTCCTCCTCGGTCAGCTCGCGTTCGGCTTGGCCATTGATCTTCTTCGAGGATGGAATCTGTTGGATCTTCTTGTTGCGCGCATCCTTCTTGCGTTGAGCATCACGTTTCTTAGCGTCCGATGGCATTTTTTTCTTCTTCTTTAGCTTTTATATAAATACTTTTTTTTTTTTTTTTTCAATCGAAAATATTTTCTATCTGTGTATGCCTAAAATTTTGTATTGTATTTTGAGTTAGAGATTTCAATGTTTTTCTGTTTACGGTGCCTGCTGGTTTGTGTGTTTCTAATTTTATTTACATAGTGGGTGAATTTTAGTGCGTGCATGTGTGGGGGGGGGCCGAAAGTTTGTGTATGTGAGTGTGTGTGTGTGCAGTGCTGTCATGTAGAAGATATAAAAGTTTGAAATTTTATCAGATTTCAGTAACATTTATTTTCAACTTAGTTGCTATTCAAATATGACGCACAATCGATGAAAGTTATCGATAGTTCTGCACAACTCTGCTAGCTATGGAAAATCCCCAGACATTTGAATTGCTGTGTGCGATTATTCTGCACTATTTTTAAAGAAACTATGAATAAAGGACTACAACAACACTAACAGCTAGAAAGTACACAAGTTTGTGTAATTATAATTATGAATGAAATGCTGCCCACGCACGCACACACACAAAGAATTCCATAGACATTAGAGACTTGACAGCAAGCGCGACACGTGACGGAAGCTGTCGCATACAAAACTGTATGTCGAAGTTACACAAAGCCGATGCCGCGTTGATGATGATCACCAATACATTCGCACAGTTTGTATCCGTATCCAGTTTCAATAATATTGAAAGAACATATGAAGCGAACGGAAACATACTGCGACTGCGATGATGACGCTGCATCAATGCGTGGGCGGAGACAAGAGCAGTTGTCAATAAATCAACAAACCATAAAAAAAATAAAGACTAAAAAGAAGTAATGCAGAATAAAGCTGTCTCGTTTTCGTTGTTCTTAACACCTTTGCGCTGTTGGCAACTGATGCTGATGCCGTTGCTGCCTTCAATTTTGTGTTGCGTTTCTTTCTGACTGACTGTTGCCGAGAGCCACATTTCACCTTCATTAGCGTAATTTTATGAATCACTGTTGTTGGGGAACGCCGTTGCGCGCGCTCTCTCCCTCTCTCCATCTCTCTCTCTTGACAATGGAAATGTACAAAGGAATTCCGTTGCAGCTGACACGAGATTGGAAGAGTGTTGAGATAAACGCAGGGAACGGCGGGTGAAATTGCAACATATACACGCGCTAGACAACACACTAACACTTGACAACGACTAATGGTTACAGCACACACGCGCACGCACATACACACACGCACATGTATCTACGTAGGTACATATGTATGTAGTTGTGCATGTGCACAATATTGGATTTTCACGGCTGTTTAATAGTAGCACACAACATCTCACCTTTTTTATTGATGATGATAAAAAAGAACGTGTCACGAAAAATTTTGGAAACCAATTTGCATTTGTTAGGTTGTTAATGCTGCTGGTCCGGACTTCTAGGGGGCTGCTGCTAGACGGGCTGCTTTACAACGGAACAGGAACACATCGAACACACACACCAACAGCAGCTGCAAAAAAAGTGCTGCTAGTTTTCTGCCTTTTACCGTTTTGGCCGCCGCACACGTGTTACGTTGAAATAATCGCGATACGATACTTAACTCTAACAAAATTAATCGATAGTTTTTGTATAATGTAGAATTTTAAATTTACGAACGTTATGTAAAATTTATAAAAAGCGAAGGAGATTTTGTGTGGCGACATGATTTTATTGATCTCTATAGAACCCAAGAAAATAAGGGGACGAGATTAAATACATGTTTTAATGCCCCGCTCAGTTTACGAATTTGAGCCTCCGATAACTTACATTTGTTCATACAGTTTGAAGAAATCCGATAATAGCCATATCGATAGCTATCGCCTGTTAACTAACATAGCTTTAACTAACATAAGTTTAACATGAGGATATTTAAAATGAAGCATTCTCAAGACAACCGCGAAAGAAAAGAGTTGTAATTGCGATAAAGCCGGTCACAAAGTTAGAGTTATCGGAGGCTATATCTCGTAAACTAAGCGAGATATAGAAAAATTGTGTTTAATCGTTTCGTTTTACTTTGTCTATGTCCATAAGACCCACTAGTCAAATCTTCGTGTCATTGCAATATTGCCGATATTGGTCATTTATAAACATACTCATTGTATAAACATTTATAATTTGAAAGCAATTCCTAAAATACTAATGAGAATTGATTCATCGGCATCGATAGACGGATTGTTGATTTAAAAAAAAAATCACCTGTCTGACAATTGTGAAACAGCTGTTTTACTTAGATGGCAACGAAGAAAACAGCTGTAGCAAATACATTTGTTTACGGGTACAAACTGCATTAACGTCGGGGGAGGCTTCGCTAATCAAATCAACCATCAGCCAAATAAATAATGAATAAGGAAATCAATTGAACACAATAACACTGAACCCAAACATATAAATATGCGCGATTTCAACTTGTATGTAATTTTATCCCACGCGCTAATTGGTAAGTGGTGTAATAATTATTGCCGGCCGCTACATTTATTATGCACACTAAATGTACATATTTATTAACATATGCATGCTGGGCATTAGGCTCGGGTTTCTTTTTTCTGTATATGCAACATGTTCGCGTCATCTTTGAGGCACGCACCAACATAAGGCATCTCAACCAATTGGAACGCGAAGCACTGCTGCGTCGCGAAGATGCCCTATACTACACATTCTACAAGAAGCTAGCCGATGGCCCTGACTTCTGGCATGGGTATGAGCAGCTGAAGAACGTCACTGACATTGAGTATCCCCACAGTGTCAATGTATTGCAACGATTTTATGTGCTACCCGAGTTGGTTGCTGCGTAAGTAATCAATACAAGTGCCCTAACAAAAGAATACATAATGTGCAGGCAAAGCTTTACTGCCTATGTGTGTGTGTATGTGTGTGCACACATGCACACATGCATATGAATTCAATTGGGGCAACAATACATTGTTTAAGTGGTGACTAATGTGCCCCGTTCCCTGATTACAGATACTTCTTTCATGTGGTGCGCGCCGGCTTTAATCCCAGCCTGCAACCGATGCTGTTCTACTTTGAATTTGTCTGGCTAATGGGTGGCCTCACTCTCCTGGTGCTCTATCTGTACGGCACGTTGCTGAGTGAGAATGTCTTTGGAGGCATTTATGGCGTCATATCCTACGTGATGTTCCACAGTTTTGCTGCAAAGATCTACGAGCGCCCGATGGCTCGAGAGAATTTCGCATTCCCATTCATATTCCTGCAAATGTTTTACTTGTGCATGTGCATTGGCCGTGTGCTGCACCGGCAGAAGCACACTTCACGTTTATTTATGGTAGGTAGATATGTATTCTCTCTCTCACTCTATCTTAATCCCGTACAATCCATTCCATTTAGATAATCGTGATGTCGCTATTCACAGCATGTGCACTGCTCTCGTGGCAGTTCTCCAACTTCATATTCTCAACACAAATACTGATTGTGATGACCTCGTGGAACGTTAGCTCGATGCCAATCGGCGTGGCCAATGCGTTCGCCTTTGACTACTCGCTCTCGCATTTGCTGGGCAACCTTATGGCGTTTGTGCTGTCCCATGGCAATTGCCAGTTGCTCACCTTTCAGCTGAGCGTATCGCTCAGTCTCTTCATGATCACAGTTGTGCGACGATTGCGCGGCAAACGTCATACCAATGATCTGCAGCAAGGGGATTACTTCTCGTTTAAGATAATAATAATGGCAGTGCTGTTTGCCGGCAGCATGCAGGTCAAGTTACTGGATTACCTGGACAAGTCGGGGCGCATGCACTTTCAGGACTCGCACTATGGCGACTTGTGGGCACACTGGATGCTGCAGGCAAAGGTGAACTTTGTCACCAATCTATCTGCCTGCAATCCACTCTATGCGCGTGTCACCTGGTCAGAGCTCTGGGAACTGATTAAGACGTTGATTGTTAAGCCCTACTGCATGTACGGCGTCGTCATGCTTGCCATGTTCTTTCGCAAATGGCGCAAAAGTAATGTGCCGACAGCAGCCAACCAGGAGCAGCGTGAACGTGCTCGCAATTATGTGCTCGAGGATTTCCTTGAGGAGCATCACGTGTCCATGAGTGATATGTCCAATAAGCAAACTGAACAGCAGCTGCAGCAATGCTTTGCCATGCTCGAGAGCTGTGATCACGACTATGAGCGATATAAACGGGAGAAGGCCAAGTTGCAAGCGGAGCAGCCACCGGAACGTGATGATTTCATGCAGGACATTAAGCGCTTGAAGGCACAAATCCATCGCAACAGTGACAAGCAGCGCAAGGAGCGCGAACAGGCCAGCAGTGAGCAGCCCAGCAGCTCTAAGGCGACAACAGCTGATGACAAGCCGCCGACAGAGACAGACAGAGAGCAGAATATTGAGAAAGATGAGGAAAATGAAGAAGAGGCAACCGCATCTGAAGGGAGCGAAGAAACATTGCCGTCCAAAGCAAGCAACAGCAGCAACAAGGAGTCCAACAATGGCAGACGACGTCAGACCCGACGTGACTCTGTGGTGCCCACGGCCAATTCACAGATATTCAATCTGCATTATATGTACAGTTTTATGCAGATGATTGTCTTCACACTTATCGGCCTCACTGTGCGCAAGCTATTCTTCTTGAGCTTCACACAGGGCTGTGTGATAGCGCCCACGATATGCTCCAAGGTGTGGTGTCATCGCCAGCGTAACATCTTCTGGTCCGTTTCGCTGGCTGTCTTTCTGCTCAGCATGTTCGATCCGGGCTTGGTGGTAAGTGTGGCATATATATATGTAAGAAATCTCTCTTGATTTGTTCGTTTGTATTACAGAACGTACGCGAGGAGTACTTTCCCACGCGTTACTCAAGTCCAACAGATGATTTGGAGGGCATGCTAGAGTGGATTAAGTTGAATACGGAACGCGATGCGGTCTTTGCCGGGCCCATTGAAATTATTGGCACTGTACACTTGACAACAAAGCGACCCATAGTCAATCATGCCCAGTTGGAAATGCCTCAAATGGCGTAAGTGAAAGATCGTATCGTATGCAGTGCTGTCTATACTTAGCCAACCAATCTTATCTCTTGCAGCGAGCGCACAGAGCAGGTGTACTCCATTTACAGTCGTCAGCAATCATCGGATATATATAATCAGTGTGCGCAATTGAAAATCCAATACTTGATCATATCTCTGGACGAGTGCAGAAATGAAGTGAGGTAATGTCGCGCTCATCTTTAAGTTTATACTCTATGAATTTATTTATTGCAATTCTTTGTTCGTTGTTTGCAGAGATGACTGCGACATCTTGGCCATTTGGGATGACAAACAGCCAGCGTTTCGAAAGTATCCGCAATTCTGTCACGAATTGTTGCAGAAGAATGTGCCCAGCTTTCTGAAGGTGTACACCAACGATAACTACGGTATCATTAAGATGTTCTCCCAAAGTGTGCAGATCAATTTGAAGCACAACAAAATGCCCGAAATGTCCATGTGAGACAGACAATATAACCCACCATATATGTTATCGGGGGGTTAAAGGCAATGGCAAATGTGACTAGAATAATTCAATATAATAATAATAATTCAATTGTATTAATGTTTAGAGTGCAGTAGGCGCAAGTAGGATACACACTGGCAGATATTCCCTATGCACCAAGAGACAGAGGAAGAGAGAGATACCTAAGGGAAACAGAATAAGACACACACACACTCACACAACTCGCACACATATATGTATCTATATGTCTGTGCATGTGTCTGTGTACAATTTACTAAACATTTCAACTGATTTTCAACTGAATTGCATTTACTATGTAGCCTCCTATGTTCCGAATTCATTTCAGAAAGCATTCCCCGGCCCCTTTCCTGTAATTACATTTTCTTAAGATAAACATTATCTGTGAATGTGTGTACGGTATATATGTTAAGTTAAGTATATAGAGATCTATTCGATACGACGATAAATACTTTGCGAGTGCAGCTAGCTATAGGCAGCTCATTCATTTTGTGCGTTAAGTTTTAATTTAAACTAAGCTTTTTTAAACATTACAACTAAGCCACACACACACACAGAGAGACGTCCGTTCGGCCCAGCCAATTGATGTCAATATTTATGATGTATGTTTGATGTACGTACGCTTCTTCAACGGGCTGCAGATTGTTTGATTGATTGAACCCAGAAGTTAAATTATTAAAAGAGCTATTAAAATAAAGTTTAAAGTAATGTTAAATACAAACTTGTGTATTCATTAAAGACAAAAAGGATATATAATACTGGAAAGTATATAAATCTGGCAAGTATATAAATTTATGTACTGTATATATACTATATAATATAATACCTAATACCTGTTAAAGAGAATAAGACGTTCTTGGCATTGGTTTACTTATGTAAACTGAGTTTTATTTGTCATTATTTGTGTGTGATCAGCACAGATATATGCATGTATATATCATCGTTGTGTATTTGTGTGTGTGTGTATGTACATAATTACGTACTATATGCACAGATATTCGCAGTTAGAGATTAGTTAGTACATATCTTGTGGCAAGGTTTGGTTTCGGAACGGGCTTTATTAACAGTAAACTCGAAGCAACAACTACTTAGGCGTAGTTTAAGGCTTAAGCGTGCGCTTTCTTTCTTTCTTTTCATCTTTATATCATTCATTCTTTCTTTAGCGTATTATTATTCTCTCCAAAAATAAAGGGGACAACGTGTTTAGTTTAGGCTGTAAGGCGAGCGCAATTCGGCTAAAGTATATATGGTATATCGGTATATAGTAGGTACAGTATTACAAGGGTAAAATAATTGTTGTTAATTACAATGTTGAATTCAACTAAAGCATATATATATATTAAATACTAGCAATCAGGCCAAGTGTCTCTTAACAATTAGCTACAGTCTTTCTTAATTTACATCATATACAGAAGAAGATTTCTGTAGATTTCTCATATATATAAATATCATATTTTTGTTTACAATCCATTCGAATATTTCAGTTTTGTGCTAGATTCCTTTTACTCTATCATAACTAGATTTGATTCGTGTTCCTATAACGAATATCATTTCCATAACAATTTCATTGTTTTGTGGGTGGTTGTGTGGAAGCAGTTATATTTGTATTATATTTCGCTTAACTACCTGATCTATATGCAATGCAAGGATCAAAGAATAATTAAATTATTTGCAAATTATAGTAAAATACTTAAAACACAAAAGATTTTCAACTTGAAAAACCTTATATAAATAGAAATTGGAGATTAAAACCAGTAAGAAAAGCAACAGTCGCGTAGCACGCGAATGTGGAATACCCTTCGACCTATGCTCCTATGTATGTACACACATACATATGCACATGCTTTGAAATTATTCTCGACAGATGGCGCTCGTGCCTCCCTTGTTAGCTGACACAACCACTTATGCTTTCTTGAATAACTTCTGTGTTTATTGTTCGATCGGATTGAAATTTGGAGGATACGTAGATATTTCATTCAGCTTAGTATATGTTAAAGCCAGAAAGTTGTATCTTTTATACAGCGCTTACAAATTGAATTCAAAAATGAAATTATTGATTTTCGCGGGCGGTGAGCGTGGCACTCAACATTTGAAATAAACTTGATCTGCGCCTGGTACACAGAAACCTTCATGCCAAATTTGGTGTCTCTTGCTTTTATAATAGCCGAGATCTGTGTGTTCATCTGGTCATCCATACATCCGGACATTCGGACAGACAGACAGACATGGCTCAATGGACTCGGCTACTGATTCGGAGCAAGAATATATATACTTTATGGCGTCTGCCACGCCTCCTTCTGCCTGTTACATACATTTGCACAAAGTAAGTATACCGTTTTTTCATAATTTTCAATGGTCGAAGGGTATAAATATTCAATTGCATTAGCTTCGCATATATGGTACATATGTATGGATAAAATGTTTCTTTATATCATGAACCGTTAGCCAGCCATAATTTGCTATAACTTAGTCAAAGCACAAGAAAATAAGATACTCAAATCGTATTTAACAACTTATTTCATATATGTATATATGTATATTATATGTAAAATGTTTGCTATAAGGTATATTTATCTATGTCTATATATTTTCTTGTATGTATATCTTTTGGTGCGCGCTAGAGTGCAAAATATTTGCTATAAAATCTTTTCACAGTTTTATGTTTCGTCTAATTGTTTAAGCTAGAACTGAACAAAATAGAAAACTATAAATTTCTATGGGATCTGCACAGAACGAGGGTATTTTAAAACATATTTCAAATGAGCTTCAGCAAATTTTGTGTGTGTGTGTGCCAAACGAAAATGCAAAAGGGAGTATCTGTGTTTTTCGATTTGATGTCGTTAGTTACGAGTATTAATTAATTCTTACAACGTCCTTCAATTGAATTTATATCACAGCAATATATTTGTCATTTTATCATGTAAAATTACACATGGCTATATAAGTAATGCGTGTCAGTGTGTGTGTGTGTGTGTGTGTGTTCGACATAATCGGCGTGAACTTTGACTCTTCGGGCATATGGCGTATAGTATTTTGACATATATCTTATGGAATCTGTGTGTGGTAGCCACAATACATATAATTATAATTATAATATATATAGTTAAGAGCTAATTTACAATCTTTCGAGCACACTATATTGGTTTCCACAATGTTTCAGTACTTCTTCAAAATCACCTTATTGTAGAAACTCGAAATTGATTTCCTTCTTTTCTTTCCGAAGCGAACCTTAAAGAGCGTGTCTATATCAAATTGGAAATGTCCTTCTAGTGTGTGGCGGCAAATGAAACCAAAATCATCATAAGCTCTACATAGTATGGTACAAACATATGTATGTATATCGTATGTATGCATGTGGTGTGGTATATATCATATGTGGCATGTACATATGTCAAGTATGAGGCAGCACACTCAACCTTAGCTTGATGCACTTTGTACTTTCAAATACGTTTGATGGTGGGACCTGTAAAGAATACCGAAACTTTTCGCTTGAACTTCTCCATGGTTGGCTCCAGATCCTCCTCCTCCTCGTAATCATCGTCGTCATCATCATCAACGTTATTGGCATTGTTGTAACGCTGTCCAGTGTGACCAAATATAATGGTGCGTGTGAACGGCGGTACGCTCTTAGCTCCGTCAGATTCACTGAAACCGGGATTAAGTATTATATTCGGTATAAGCTCAATGCTGTCCCAACCATCTTGAAGTTCTGAAGGCAGCACACACAGAATAGTGTAAGAGAGAGGGAGAGAGAGAGAGATAGAAAGAAAGAGAGAGACAGCAACACAAAAGGTGGAGTTTGTTTGGGAAGGGGAGAGAAGAGAAATTGGGATAAATATAGAGAGAAAGAAAGTAGAAAGAAAAGAAACAGAATTAGACATATGGCAACAATAACATTACCTGCGCAAATTCTTTTTATAGTTTTTTGTTTCTTGATGCTTTTTTTTATTTATTTAGCAAATTGTGTAAGTGTGCAAAATTTATTGTTTGCGTATGTGTGTGTGTTTGTGGCTGTACATCGATGTGCATTGAAACACATTATTAACAGTCTGCAAGCGCTTACTCCAAGTCAACGCTGCGTATACGTTATGCGACTGTCAGTGTACAATTGTGTGTGTGTGGGGGTGTATTACTGTACATATATCTAGCAATAAGCATATATAACTCAAAACAGTACAAATTATTCGGCAATATTCGGAAAAATGTTTAATTTCTTTCATTATGGGGGGGGGGTAAACATTGAAACATTTAATTTGCGTGCCATAATAAAAGCACATAAAACGCAATTAGATAACTACTTATAAATAGTATATAGTACACATTACATTCAGTTTACAACATCAATAAAGCGTTTATCTAAACATTGGGCATATCCAACTTCAACATCAACATCAACTTCAACATCAACAAGAACGACAAGAACAAAGCAGGAAAGCATAAATCATATCAGCGATCTTATCACAAGCTAATCCCGTTTCATCTTCATACAGATACTGTGTGTATATAGTACTCTGTGCATAAGTAGATATATATATGTGTCTTAAGAGTAAACTATCTATAATATAAACTATATTCATCATTTGTTTGTTTGCTTTTGGTCGCATTTTAAAGCTTTTTATAGTACATTTTCATTACATTTGACAACTTTGAGATCCCATGGGATGTTAGGTAAGTATCGTATAAGGCATAAGACATAATAAGTATGAGGTGGAAAGAATAAGATTTGAAATTTTAAGTTTAAGTATTTGGTTATCACAGCTATGGATACTGGACAGAGGTCTTACGTTAAGAATTATTTGAAAACAGAGAGTTTATATCAAATTTCATATAAAAACTCGTATACTATTATTTAAATATTGTGCCCTAAGAGAGTAAACGGAGTGTAGAGATTGAAATAATCGGTAAAGTTTATCATAATAAAAGAGGTTGGCTATCAAAATATTTCTACAATGTTTCCAATATATACTATATATGCCTATATATTTATGGTATATTGCATTGGATCTAAAAATGAATAAATTGAAGCCTAGCATAAATGCACTTAAACTTGTACGCCTGCAATTAGAACTGCACTAATTTATATGAAGCTAAAGTACTTATATTGCGTTTCAATTTAAAAATGTTTAAATAAGGTCTTACTTAACTGGTGCATCCCTAAAAACTACTTGGCATATTCAGAAACGAGTGATATTAAATTTAATAAACAAACGATCTGCATCTGATTGGAATTCAAATATTTCTTCCCTTTATATTCTATGCACTACTAATTGAAACTAATGTGAACCGATTACGATACAGGTATACTAATATTATTTATCGAAGATATGCCTACAATTGTTTATCGATTGCAATGAAATGTGTGCAAAAATAAAAAGTCTAGAATGAGAGGGATTCTAAAGCACTTGCTGTGGCTTAAACGATATTATACAATCGATAACGATTTGTTTTTGTGGGCGTTGTGCTTTTGCAGTTATCGATAACTAAGTATTTCGTAGGTTTAACGATTTAATTGCATATATATCTATTAACTAATATATATATTTCCTTGCAAGGGTTAGACTCCGTGAGTTGTCATTGATAAACAACGATCATATAGTAGGTGTACATATGTTTAAACACATTTACAATCGATTAATGCAAAACAAATAGGAAACAGAAAACTTGTAACTTCACATACATACATACGACACGACATCAACGACAATGACAACAATAATAATAGCTATAGATCTAGTACATACATACATATATAACATATATATATATATATATATATATATCTAATCAACTCAAACAGCGAGCAAACAAAACGAAGGTAAACATACAGTCTGTCACGTAACTCTTTACACATACATATGTGCGTTACATTAACATGTGCATTTGAGTAAAGAGTTACGCTTTAAACTGTATGTACATGTTAATGTAATGTACATTTTAATGTATGTACATTACATAAACCTGTGCATTTGAGCAAAGAGTTACTCTTTACATTGTATGTATATGGTAATGGTATGTACATATCTGTAAAGTGTTTCTTGACATACTATATATAACATATATGTATATTAAATATTGTTTACTATATGCATAAAGTAAAAGTCCCTTTAAAGCATTCGATTTGGTTTTGGTTTTTGTTTATCTTGAAAATTTACAACATTTTGCAAATGACAAACGCAACACTGTTTTTTTTTTTTTGTTGTTGCAGTTGCATTGAGCTTTAAAAGTTTATCGATTGTTTAAGTTCACAACAATAACAAGAACATTCAAATCATAATCGCTACAATCGATAACAATAGTTTCTTTTTTTGTTCCTTCATGGATTCTTCGATTATGATTTGGATTAACTTTTGGTAGTTGTTATTGCCGTTATTGGCGAATTGGCTGTACCCATTTGCGTCGATTGATAGCACTCCTTAGAGAGCACAATACAGAGTCCGATGGCTAATATCACAAGTGTTCCCAGCACTATACTGACGGCGACTATCCAAATGCGTGGATCGAAATTATCTAAGTCGGGTTTTATAAGGCGTATGAGATCTGCACGAGGTCGTCGGTCGAGGCGTTTTTGAGATAGAAAAGAAAAAGAGAGGATGACAACAAAATTACCAGATACAGATACAGATCGAATCAACTCTTACAAAGAATAATAAAAGAACAAAAGAGAGAGAGAGTACAAAATAATCGATAACTTATGAGTATCTATGAGTAATACGATAGTAAGTTGGTAGTATAAGAGGTAAGTGCTAATACTCGTACCATACATACATACATAGCTAAAGACACCCTGGGCTGCGTACGGTTGACACCAAAAAAAAACAACTACTACACATGTATGTAAGAACTATACGATAGTGACGACAGCAAGGTAACTATCGAATGGTTAATAGTAGTAATAGTAGTAGTAGTAGTAGTATTATAAGTAGTAGTAGTAGTAGTATTATAAGTAGTAAATGGCAAGTATTACCTAGGTAGTACAGCTCTAACTATGATTTCATACAAGTACAAGTATTTCGAATAAAAAAATTAGTTGAAAGTTATCGATAACAGTTGAGCCAATTGTCAACACTTTCAACTTACGATTACTCTAGACTTTGATTAGATAGTATACGATTAGTATTGTGTTATTGTTGTCATTGCTTACCCTCCTCCTTGGTCTCCGGCAATGTTGTGACATTGGTGGTGACCACCTCGCCGCTGCCCAGCTCGTTGTTGGCCCATATTCGAAACTCGTAGGTGGTGTTGGGCGCCAGCCGATAGACTTCCATTTGACGCTGTTCCGTGCCCGGACCGGATGGTGATTATGGAACGGAAATGATTGTTGTAAAAATATATTGTGCACGTTGCAAATACGTTTTGTGCTGTGCAAGATGTGTGCGACCTGAGCCACCTTGAGGTCATCATACTCACCACATTGGGTGCTATGTTAATGGGATCCATGCGGCTCCATTCGTGCTCGTAAGTAGCATTGGCCGGTGGCGTACGGTACGAGATGTTGCGGTATTCGGCGGTGAAACTGCGCACCGGATAACCCCCCGATTGTGTCTTGTTAAAGCGCCAAATGAGAAAGCCCAATATGGTGGAGGCCTTGAAATAGAGCTGGGTCACCGGGCCGGGTGTTGTTCGCACCGTTAGCTTGATGCGCTGAAAGGCTTGGTATTTCTGCTCCTCCTCCTCCTCCTGCTCTTCCTCCTGCTTCTCTGGCATTCTGTTGTTGCCTTCACCCTGCGCTTCCTCTACTTTCCTTTGTGCCTGCTCCTGTTTCCTTTGCTGCTGCTTCTCTTCCTCTGTCAACGTTGAGGTAGTTGCTGCTGTTGCTGCTGCTGCTGTCGTCGTTGCTGCAATTGTTGCTGTTGCTGTTGCTGTCCCTGTGCGTGTGGTTGCTGTGGGCACCGGCAGCGTTGCAAAGCACACGTAAATACCGCTATCCGAGGTGCTCACGTTACGTAGCACCAGCACCCGACCCGTCTGCAGAGTGCGAAAGTAAACGAAAAGTCCTTTTCAATTTCAATCGGATACACGTTTTTACGATTTGCTGGCGAATCCACAGTTGCCTACCCCCTCCCCCAAGCGAACTCCCTTCTGCCTTACTCAATCTTGAAAATGATAAGAATCTGGCACAGCAGAAATTCTGAATAAATAAATATATCTCAATACAAACTACACAAATAAAATTGAATTTTATATTTGCTATAGTGCAATCAAACTATTATAAATTGTCGAAGAATATGTATATGGGTTAGTTACTGACCTGTATAATGGTGCTGTTGTTGCCGTGCTCCTTTACCCACATGATATTGCCCTGTGCTATGCAGGGTATGCTGACATTGCCGCCTTTATCCGTCGCGTATTCGTTGTACTTGATGGTGATACTAAGCACCGTTAGCACTGAAAGAGAAGATATAGTACAGATATAGTAAGTATATATTCATGTACATTAACAGATACAATAAAAGAGAAGATATAGTAGATATACATATATTCATTCATATTACGAGACAATCGTAGACAATCAAAAAAAAAAGATACAGTAAAGTATTGCTAATAAAAATAAAGATATAGTAGATATATATTCATATTCATAGATATATCTTCATGTACATTATCAGAGACAATAAAAATTAACATATAGTAGATATATATTCAATGTACATGATCAAAAACAATAAATAAAGAAGATATAGTAAAGTATTGACTGATAAAAATGAAGATATAGTAGATCTAAATTCATGTACATTATTAAAGACAATAAAAATGAAAATATAGTAGCTATATATTCATGTACATTATCAGAGACAATAAAAAAATAAGATATAGTAAAGTATTGACAATAAAAATGAAGATATAGTAGATATATATTCATGTACATTATAAGAAACTAGAAATAAGAAGATATAGTTAATACATTTTCAAGTACATTATCAGAAACATTTAAAAACGAATATTTAGTAGATATATATGTATATTCAATGTACATTATCAGAGACAATAAAAATGCAGATATAGTAAATATATCTCCATGTTCGTTATCAAGTCAATAAATAAATAAAACAATAAATAAATAAATAAAACAATAAATAAATAAATAAAACAATAAATAAATAAATAAAACAATAAATAAATAAATAAAACAATAAAATCGAATATATGGTAAACATATATTCATGTACATTATCAGAGACAATAAAAACAAGTAGAGACTAGTCAATTGTCAACATCTTAAAGGTTTTTTATGGAACTTCTTTGTTTTTAATCTGAATGATGTCAATTATAAGCCCTATATCCCTCAATTCAGTCAGAATACCCACAAACCCTAACGTATTAGAAACTCACAAATATTCAAAGATGAAATCGTTTTTAGAGCATTTTTCAACTTGCTTCAATCGATATTTGCAATCGTCGAGCACTACGATTAATTAGACTGATTAGTAAATGCATCGAAAACCAAGTAAAAAACAAAGAATACACAAAGGCAGTCGACTACAAAATACCCTGTACACACAACAAAATATTATAGTTATGTTCAATCAAATGATGCCAATTTTAGAATATAATGTAGGAATTTATAACTCGAAAATAAGTTTAGTTAAATATAAATCACTATATGACATTGTATATCTCTTTATAGGGATAGGGGAATGGATATTTATAAGCCTAGTTAATTGCAGAGAGGTGCCTGGAAGATACCCTGCAGCACCAGCACTGCATATAGTGTGAACAAAGTTAGTGTTGCAAGTACTCCTCATCAGTTGCTAGCACCATGTCGGAGCGAACAGAGCGGTTTCTTATAGTCTACTTCAGGGCGCTGGCACTCAGCTGCAGTGCACCCAAGCGTGCCGTGCAACTTCTGCTGACGGTCTACCTGGCCCTGGTGCTGGGCGACATGGCAGTGCAGCTGTGGCGCTACTGCGATGCTGCTTGGTTATCGGACAACATTCAGCTGCACTATCGCCAACAGTTGCGGCTCTATATGCGCAGCATAAACATCATGAAGGTGGCATATCTGATGATGCATCTACTGATTGTTGCCCAGGCACTGCTCTGGCGCAATTGGGAGCGTCGCCTGCTCTCTCTGCTGCCACAGTCGTTGCCCGCTGGCAGCCAGATTAATGTGCGTTTGCATCTAACACTGGAGGGTGTCATCAGCAGCTGCGTGCTGCTCGTGAGCATCAGTAGCCTGCCACAGCTGCAACACATGATCAGCAATCTGCGCTACTTGTTCAACACACAAGCAGTGCGTGCGCGTTATCTGCAGATGGCGCTGTTTGTGCTGCGACTGGACGCGCAACTGCAGCAGCTGCAGCTGCAGTTGGAGCAGGCAGGAGCAGAAGGAGGAGGAGGACGTGGTAGCCAAGTGGAGCTGCGTTCGCGCTATGCGCATCTGGTGCGATTGTCGGCGCATATATCACGCTTCTTTGGCTTCTCCATATTGCTAATGAATCTACTCTGCATCGGTGACTTCATTCTTGTCTGCTACTCCTACATTATCCTGTGGCAGTTCTCCGATACCACGCTCAGCTGGATGCTACTCTGTCAGACAGTGTATGTGCTCATACCGGCGCTGGTCAAGATCTGGACACTGTGCGCCGCCTGTCACAAGTGCGCCAATCGCGTAGGTTCTTCATCTTGTCTCTCTCTCTCTATACTTTTCTCACGTTCTCTCTTCATTCAGTCACATCAACTGCAGCTGCTGCTCAACGCTGCCTGCCAGCAGCAACGATCTAGATGCAGAACGAGCACCACTATCCATATGGCTGCCACACGTAATGGAACTAACGAGTTCGTCCTGCAGATAATGCAGAATCCCGTGCAGTTTGATGTCTGTGGCATTTACAATCTCAATCTGAACACACTAGCCGGGGTAGGCTCTCTCTGTCCTTTACTGTATCTGTCTTCCTCTTTGTATTTGTCCATCTATCTCTCTTTCTTTCTTTATACAAGTCTCTCTCTTTTACTGCATAACTATCTTTCTTTCAATCACTATTTCTCTCTCTACTCTGTCTGTCTGCCCCTTTAAATCTTTCTCCATATATTCTTTAACTCTTTCAAATGTCTCTCTGTTTATATCTATCTCTCTATCTCTTTCTCTATATCAGTCTCTTTCTTTCAGATGTTCCTCTTCATACTGCAATCACTGGTCATCTTTCTGCAGTTCGTAGAGCTCGTCAAGCAGCAAATCAATTGAAATTGCCTGACCTAACCAAGGTCCCAGACGCTCTCCCCCATTTTGAGCTCAATTTTCGCGCCGATTTTATCGCAGGTGAATAATGTCGGTGTGGCACGCGAGCTCCTGATACAATTTATATACAAATAAACGTGGCTACATATACAAATATAGTATATATTGCCTTTGCCTGAAGTGGAGCACACTGATTAAGGTGACTTTAATTAGGGCTGGTTGCACAATCAGTTGAAAGAAAAGGAATATCAATCATAACATGTAACCTAACATAACCTAACCTAACATAATATATCATAACATAATATTGCATCACACAACAGAACAGAACAGAACAGAACATAACAGAACATAACAGAATATAATAAAACAGAACTGAGCAGAACAGAACATAACATAACGTAACATAACAGAACAGAACAGAACAGAACAGAACATAACATAACAGAACAGAACAGAACAGAACAGAACAGAACAGAACAGAACAGAACAGAACAAACCATAACAGAACAGAACAGAACATTTAACATTTTTAGTGGGCAATGTAGTGTGAAGAAAGTAACCTCAAATTTATATTAACTGAATACTTCTTTAAAAAGAATCTGTATAGTCAAGGCTAGGGAAAAATCAGTCTACAAATATATATTTACTCCCAACTTCACCCGAGTAATGTACAGTGTACACCCCTTAACTGATTTCTCGCTATTGCAGCTAACAATTGCGAATTTCACAATAACAATTGTCGTTTTCAAAGCTCTTCGAATTTCTTGTGAATGCTTCTTCTTCGTCTTCCCGTCACGTTTGTAACTTTGACAACATTGAAGGCAACTTCGACCGAAGTTGGCAACCTTGTGGGGGCTAACAGCGTTGTCTTTGCCCTATAATGGGTGTAAGCTATTAGTAACCCCTCAACCCCCTTCATTAAAAGAGGTACGACAACTGTCGACAGACAAAATCATGAGAGGACAGTAGAAACATTTTGGGCAAGGATACCTGCTTCAATTCTATGCGTGACGTTGAGCTCTTATTTATACTAAATGATTGTAGTAGTTAACTGACAATGTAGAATGGTTAAAAGTCTGCTATATATGGTATACCTAAATGTATAAAAAGTGCAATAATATATTCAAATATTAATTAAATTCAAAACTAGTGACTAGTAACTCTGCATACTCTACAGCTAATACTCCTCTAATTCATCTATATAGACTGTATTTACCCTACATGATATATACGCTATTGTATCCGAGAACAATGCAGTGTAAACAACAAGCGCAGATGAAACAATGTTACATGTTCTCGCTTGAAAGTACAGTCAGTACGTCAATTCATCAGCTAGTTCTATATAGCTTCCATCTGTCAGTTCTCCAGTCAGTCAGTCAGTCAGTGTGTCCGTGCTTCATGCGAACATTTTGATTAAGCTGCGCGCAGGGATGCAACAAATGAGATTGCCCTCAACAGTAATAACAACTCTGGAATGTTTGATATGCTCTGGCAAAAATAAGCAGAGCCAGACGAGAGATAAACACACATGTGTACGAGCCCACACACATACACGTACAACCAGTGGCACACACACACAGTCGCACACAAGCCACAGGAAAATTTTGGGTAAACTTGGTCAGTGTTGGGGTAGCGGGCTTAGCGCCAGATAAGGGCGAATCATGGCACGCTTAAATGGGCAAAAACAAAGAGACTACCACAGCAGCAGCATACTATGGAGCCAGAGAGCATATTTTCTGAAAAAAACTTAATTTGGGGAAGTCAGCATAACGAAGTTTTATAAAAAAAGATAGTTTTTAATTATCAAACTTTAATTTTTTAATGTGAGATCTTAAGATGTTCTTAATAATAAAAATATACTTATACGTAAACGTAAATATACTAATATTATCTATACATACATATGTATAAGTAATGATTACGCTTACGTAATGTACATATGTATGTATTATAAACTCAATACAATATTTCCAGTTTCTTGTTAAAGGCATAAAAAGTACTTATTTGTTCCATAGTGCAGCAGCCACAACACATACACACACACACACCCACACAGACACATGCCCACGCTTACAGTGCAGCCAAAAAGTATGCATCGCGTGCCCGTGCTGACGTCACTTAATTGATTTCAACGCGCGCCAATTGCAGCAGCTGCACAGTCAGCTCCAGTTTCGCCCGCAGTTTCCATTTCAATTTCGATTTTGTTCTCGATTTTGGCTCGGACCATTAGTCACCCGCACGAATCGAAATCGAATATAGCCGATAACCAAGCGAGGGGGGAAGGAGGAGAGCCTGAAATTGCTACTAAAAGTCAGCATGCTTTGCTTTTAATGAAGACACTTATTGTAATCGGATGTGGGAGTGATTTGGTTAACAATTATTCTATTCTAATATATTAAAAAATAAACCTGTAGACAAGGTCTGAGATATCGCATCGAAAGGGAAATTAAGAATCACGTTGATTTTCCAGCTGTCAGTTCATCAATTTAGCTGCAAGTTGACATTTTGACTGACATTGACCGAATCGATAAGTACTAACTGAGCTCTTGACTAGCGGAGATTGGTAAATATGTTATGGTACAGTTGTTGAATTTGTTAAATACATATTTTCCATAATAAAACCGACTTTAAGCATGGTTTAAAGCGCATTTCCAGCACAACTGAACAAAATAAATGCCTATGGCTGCCATAAAAACATTTCATGTTTTCATACTGAGTACATTCAGTTATAAATAATACTGCATACTTACGACAGCTGGATATTTGATGGTTATAATCCCGCTTTGCACAGAATGCATAGAGCAGAACCCATTGAAATGCAATGGGATATTAAAAGCATTCTAATGGAACTTGAAATGAAACAAAAGCAAAACCAAAATAAAAATGCAGTTGCCAAGCTCTGAAAGCTGTTGGTACCATGAGTACATTTTGTACATTTGGTCAAAGCCAAATCCAAAGCTCGAGTGTGCTTCAAGTGCTTCACGAGCAAAGTACCCTGTAGGCATCGGAGACGAATTGTGATGTTACTATGACAGGATGAAGGGAAAACACACATATGTATGGCATGCACGGGAATTGCGGGAATTTCGAAAATAATAAATTATTCATTTATTATAAATTATATAATTATTCGCCAAAGCCACAATATTTAAAATAAATTACGTACTCAAAAGTGTGTTCTCAAAAGTTGGCAACTCTATCTGTACACACCGCGCCCTATTCAAAAGCTGTTAATGCTATGCATCGTAACATAGCCTTGCTTGATGAATAATGCAAGACAAGTTATCGATATACTGATCCTGCCCATTAAAAACCTGTTAATGTTATGCTTATCATATGTTGATGTTATTTTATGTTAACCCAACATGGCCTTGCTTAATGAATAATGCGAGGCAAGTTATCGGTATGCTGATCTAGCTTGGTACAATGCATATGCAAATGTGCATTTTGATTGTTTTTCCTTATATGCAAATGTGTTTTTGCAATCGGATTAATTTGATTCATCTAAAAATCGCATGCAATGCAGGGTATTTTTAAGTTCTCCCAATTCTTGTGGTCGTCGCGTGGCCAGTGCCGGCTTTCCGTGTGCAACAGCCATAAAGTGGAAACACAAACAGTTCATTTTTTTTTGTTTTTTCAATTTTTTTTTGAGCTCCTTTGTTCAGGCTGGTCGATTCGCTCTGCCAACGCTTGGTTCGCTTAGGGATTGGGGGCTTTGAGTCCAGTTGCATTTGGTGTGGCCAAAATGTTGTTAACCAATTGACAAACATTTTAGTTATTTTGTTTTCTGCTTGGCTTCTTCTCAATTTTTCTCAACTTGCATTATTTTTATTCCGCCGAACAGGTGAAGCGAACAATGAAAAAGGAGGGAGCACAAGAAATAATATAAATGTTTTTGCTATCAAAAAGGGAACTGAAAATATGATGCAGAGAGAGTATTAAGGGCACTAAGCAATGAACACATAGAGACCTCAAAACAGCGGTTAAAGTTGCTCCCGCTGGTTTTGCGATCCACCCGCCCCAGAGCCCGAAGCATTGAGAATAAAGATGCGCGTATTTCGTTTAGGGCTATATAGAATGCGCAGGAAGAATGGTAACCCTTAACATGACGAACTTCACTGTACCCATAGTAATCGATAAGATCTGTTAATGAAAATTATCGTAAAACTTTCGTATTCTACTCATTTATCTATATTGAACTCATCAGCTATGCCAGACAGAAACTTTAAGTTATTTTTAGTATCGACTCACTATATTTATTGCTGTCATGCAAAAAGAAGCCCCGAGCAATTTCTTAGATTAACTATAAACAAACTTGAGCACAAGATTCCAAAGATGGAAACAAACTGCCAAAGTTGTCGGTTAAAAATAAGAACCCTCATAAATAATCAAGTAAATTCTGAAGGCAGCATCTGCTGACCGGATCCGGATCCAGGTGAATGTAATACGATTCGCAACAGTTAAAAAATATATATATATCTGTAGGGTCAACGTAAAGTATGTACTTTGCTTGTGGCAGGGGAAAAAGTACCTGACACAGCAGCAACTGAGCCAACTTACTGCCAAAGGGGCGCAGTCAGCAACAGGAGGAGGTACACACACACACATACAACTACATAACTACACGTATAATGCCCGATGGCAGTAACAACAACAGAAACATCTGTTAAGCAACGAGCCATTCTCAACTTGGACCGAGAAATTCTGAGTAAACAGCGGCAACAAGCGAACAAAATGGCCAACAAACGGAGCAACAAAATGCCAGAATTAATTAAAATTCATAATTAGTTCCAGTTCCAGTTCCAGTTGCAGTTGCGAGTCCCTGACGGCAACGAGGTCACGACAAGAGAGTGAGAGTGCTAATCCTGCTTCTGCTCTGGGGCATTCGGAGATTGAGGTGACTTGGTGACTTGATAAGTTGATAACTTGATGAGTTGATGGCTTGATGAATTGCCAGCACTGGGCGACGATGTCAATTCTCATTTGCTGCTGTCCGGCTTGACAAATGATGCTCCTCTGCACGTTGGTGTCCTCGTGTGGTACTCGCTACTGTGTGCACGGGGCGTATGAGCAATGTTAGAGGGACACCCTTTTATTGGGCCAAGATATAAGCAATCGTAGTGGAAACTTTGTAAAGGAAATTAGTAGAGGAATGTATCTAATAGAAACTGGTTTACACTTAATAGTTAAAAGATTTGCAAGAGACTGTGAATTTTGTAGAGAAATGTAGGTAATAAAATGAACACAGGTTTTATCTTGATAGATAAAAGATATAAGGCTAATACTTTAGTTAATACTGTAATTGATAGATAAAAGATATATAATCTTTAAGGCTAATACTTTAGTTAATAGAGAATAGTTTACTTTGGGAGGGTATTATATATTCTAAAGTCAAATTTATCGGTTTATACGACATAAAAATTATGTAAAAACCAGACGAACGCTACAGTTGGACACGCACGACTGTAAGATACCCTTTGCCCAGTTTTAAAAAACTGTTTCGATAAACATAGATATTTCATTTGAAAAACCTCAGCAAACATCGAGCTTTACTTTTAAATATACTAAAACAGTCTCTCTCAGATCTTCGAGCACTTAAGGTACTTGTCTAACTTTTGTGTTTATTATCCGAACAGATTTAAATTTGTAGGAAAGGTAGATATTTTAGTCAGCTAAATATATTTTTAAGTCACTAAGGTTTATCATTTATATGTCGCTAACAAATCGACTTGGAAAAATATATTTTTTTATTAGCAGGGGCGATGGGCGTGGCACTTAACATTTGAATAAAACTTGATCTGCGTAGGACATATAGAAACTTTCATGCCAAATTTGGTGTCTCTAGCTTTTATTATAACTGAGATCTGTGTGTTCAAACAGGGAGACGGACATGATTTGATCGGTTTAGTGATCTTGAGCAAGAATATATGTATGTATGTAGAAGAAAGTATGTTTGTACTTTGTGAGCTCTGCCACGCCTCCTGCTGCCTGTCACATACATTTGCACAAAGTAAGTATACACTTTTTTGACAATTTTTGAAGGTTAAAGGGTATAAGAGCACACATACTTAAGAGGCAACAATATATACTTGTATCTCATGGTATACAATTATTACTCATTTGAGAAATTAATATTTAAGATATATTTTCCATGCATTACATAACTTAAATATTGTATAGATATGTATTGTATACAGGGTATTAGCTAGTCACGCCACACAGCCTCAATGAAGTAAGGGCTAATTTCAATGAGTACTTGATGGTATTTAATGATTTAGTGTGCAATTTTTAAACATGCTTAAATTGTATATAGGGTATCAGCTAGTCACACCACACAGCCTCAACGTAGTGTTGGATATTCCAATGAGTTTCTGGCATTTATTTATACGGGCACAAGCAAGTACTATGAAAATGCACAAATTACTCGAGGCGCGTCGTGTCGACAGTCTTAACCTTGTGTCCACTCAATGCCAGCGCGATGGAAAATCAATGCGAAATCAAAGTCACAGGCGACCCTTCTTCTCCTTCGGCACATACGTCAACACATATGCATACAAATACAGTGCCATACAGTGCGGGGGCCTATATGTCAGCGTGTGTGTGTGTGTGTGTGTGTGCGTAGGTGTGAGTGCGTGTGTGCAAAGAACAAACAATGCTTGATATTTGACACTTGACCTTTTGCGTTTGACATTGAATTTTGTGGCTCCAGTGGCTTTTCACATGCTCGTAAATAGCCTGCGTCGTAAAGGGCCGAAGCTCTCTAATTGCAATTCTTTCTGCAGCAGCAGCAGCCACACCCTAAAAATAGTCAACGTGCAATTGTTGAGTTGGCTACGCCTACACACACACATACACACAGAGAGAGCCTTCCTCAAGCCAAGTCAAACCACAAAAGCCATTGACAACTAACTAGACAAATGGCAAGGCGCATTCAACCTCAGACAGCACAAGCTATTTCCCTGCCCCTTTCCCCTATCCTTTTCCCTACTCTTTCCTCTATTCTTCCCCCTTCCCTCCCCCCCTTTACCAGACATTTAGCAGCAACCAAAAGTCAGTTAACCAGTCTTAGCATGCGACATCTTCAAGCTGTGGCTTCCTCTTCCTCCAAGCTCATCTCTATTCACTCTCCCCTTTCTCACTCTGTCCCCCACTCTCCCTCTCTCTCCCCCCACTCTCCCTCTCTTGACAGTTTTGCTTGTTATTGTTTGTTTGCCGCATTGTTTTGACTTCTCGTTCGTCGTTTCATGGCATAAATCACACAAAGGAAGACGCATCTCGCGCCAACTATCGCACCACAATGGGAAGATGGAACGATGCGCAGAACGAAAATTATTTCGAAACTCTTAAGTTTTAATTGACAACAAATAGCCTGACTTAACCGTGTACTTAACAAAAGGAATGTTGCTCTTTGAGTTCGGCTACCATTTTTAGGGGCCAGTTAATCTGACAATAATTTGAAGCAGTTCAAGAAGTGCAAAAGAAAACTAATGAAAAGTTTTTCGATTGTGGGGTTTACCAAGCAATGCAGACTACATTTTATACTATACATATGTCAGTTAATGTATAGTATTTGTGATCAAGTTAATGATTAGTTTGGATTATGCAAATGAGCCTCTCTGAAGAAGTTAGAAGAGGAAACAAAGCAGATAAAATGAGGACGATAGTCTACCTTTGGCCTGCTATAAGTTTTATACACTTGCAGGTTCTTATATTCTACGATTGTTCCTATATAAGTTATATATAATGGTACAGAATTGAATGGTATTGTATATATTTCATGTATCATTAAGTTATTTCTTAAATCAAATCAAAACTGTTCTTCATACAAAAATTAATTTCGTCCGATTGTTCATATGGCAACTATATGTTATAGTGGACAGATTTTGATGAAATTTTATGTGCATATTATGCATATAGAAAAAGTAAGATTTTATAAATTTGGTTGCAATATCTTAACTAATAACAAAGATAGGCCGATAGTTTGTATGACAGCTATACGATATATGGGTCCGATCCAGCTCGTTCCGACTTATATACAGTGTGCATTAATAAGAAGCATGTGTGCCAAGTTTCATTAAGATAGCTCTAAAACTGAGACACTTGTTTGCGTGGCAACAGACAGACTGGGTTAGTTCGATTTCTCTGTTGATGCTGATTCAGAATACGAGTATATATACTTTATAGAGTCGGAGATGTCTTTTAAGGTGCTTTGCATACTGCTGGCCAAAATAAATATACCCTCTGCAAGGGATAACAGATAAACAACAACGTTTCGTTCAAGAATATGTACAAGGAAATATTGTCAAAAGATGTCAAGATTAATGTAATATTTATTTGAGATTCTTCTAAAAATTGAAGTGCTTTCCATTCCTGGTGTAAGTTGTTTCATCTGCGAGGCCTAAACGTACAACAAATAACAGAATTAGAAGACGAGACCACAAGACTAATCAAAATTTACGTCTGTCTGTTTATATAGTATTTAAGCAAATTAATAAACCTTTCCACGTTATTCAAAAGCCTGTCATGTTTTGAATACTTACAGTTGAAAAGCCAAACAAAATACTGAGTAAACAGATATTTTATATATTATATTTCAAGCTACTCAAGGTTCAAGAACTCAATACCGTTAAGTTGTCAAAAGTCTGTTTTCATTTTCATAGTTTAAGTTTGCAATAACCTAAAAGACCACTGACAAAGTTTGTGTATACTGCATATATCATATATAAATCATATACATACATATACTTTGTCAACAATTGCGGTGTGCTCGTCACACAGTGACGGCAACGTGTCTTCCGCTGGGCCCTGACGAAACTATGGTACATACTATATACATACATACATATACATATAACATATACTGTATATAAATTTGTGCCGGAGAAACTTTTGTGTTTACACATTGTCCCAGCGTAATCAAATTTTCATTTCATTTAGATAAATGCGTTATCAAAAATGTGTGTGTGCAAAAGTTTGGGATGGCGGAGAGGGGGGGTTAAAAATCTCGCAAATTGTGCTTTTTATGCGCTCGCTGGGGAGACCTGAAACAGGGCCCAATACCCTTGACAAGAGAGAGAGAGAAAGAAGAGAAGTTGACGTTGGTAAGTGAAGTACACAAAGGAATTTGACTATTCACTGCACCCACTGCCGCATTCGATGTACCTAATCAAGTATTTATAGTTATTTATAGCAAATTTGTTATCCTGTCTGGCTTGAATGACGCACATCCGCACACGAATTCTGAAATTTGCACCCGTGGTGTGGGGAAAACTGTGTTGTGGTTTTCCACGCGATTAACATAAAACTCATCTAGGCTAAAAATAAATTGTTGCATATATTACGGATTTCAGAATGAAAAAAAAACAGTATGTAATCCCCTGGGTTAAGCTAGGCAACGTTTTTTGTGCGACAATTTAACAGGGTGTCTCTTTTATACCAGCTATACATACATAGGGTAGCAGGGTATTGTAACAGGCGATCGCATCATTAATATAGAAGTTATTGATCGTTGTTCCGAAGCCGCTTCCGAATCTGCTGCCGAAAGTATGCAACACAAAATACACAGAACATAGAAGTTATATATTTAAGAAATCATTTTGGTCAGGTCCCTGTAGATGAGTCGTCACGGCGTTTGATTATTATACAGGGGTTCCGGGTTGGAATCCCGGGGGAGGGCTTGGTTTTTCAAACGGCAAGGCTTTGCCAAGACAATGTTCCTACTGCCTGGCAATATGTATGTCCTGGTTTTGTTTCTTTGATATAATTATTATTGAATTGTTGCAATTCGTTAGCCCGGTATATCAAATCGATCATCGATCTTTAATTACTTGTCAAATATAAAATGATTAACATGGAACAAGTTAATAATAGAAAGTAGTGAGATACATCAATATAACTTACAGGAATCAACTGGAATCTTCTTCAAAGGATCGTGAAAATATGCATGAAAATCAAAACGAGCACTAATATTTCCTTAGCACTGCTATTTTTATGTCCGCCGCTGCTGTACGAATGATGTATAAAGAACCATTTCCCGTGAACGTCGTCAGTATCATCGATTCAATATTAAACTTTATATAACTATACAAATGTTTGAAATGTTTTCAATTCTTAACCAAAATATTTGCATTTCTTGTTTGCTGTACTTTGTAGAGTAATTTGTCCCTCCTTATTCGTTTTTTTCTCATATACATATATCCCGTTTTTTTAAAAGGTTGCTAACAATACTGCTAAAGACTCTTAGTTAGGAGACTTCTAGAACCATCCTGATATCGTTAAAGTCTAAATGAAGCCAACAGCAAAGGTATTACATACAATATCGTCCCATCTGTTGCAGATATACGCCCACAACATGCGACTTTAATGCTTCCAGAATATGCGAGGTTCTATTGTTCCAACTTTGCTGCTGCACTGTATCTGTGAGTATCTGAGGAACGTGGTCTGGTCGAATGAATGAATGCATACTAATTAGTTGGGGCAACGCTTGAGGACAAGCCAGAACATGCGGCAAGCAGCCCAAATGAGATTTGAGCTGTCCTTGTGTGTGTCTTTCTCTGTGTGTGTATGTGTGTGTGTGTGTGTGTGGGCGATTTCATTACTTTTGTTGTTGATTTTGTCTTTTTTTTGATTTTCCAAAGAAGTTTTTAATTAAAAGCAAACGAGGCGGCACCGGCGGCTGCGACGGTGGCCATTCAAAATGACCGCGAGCAGATCTCGGCCAAGGGAGGCGATTGCAGCATAATGGGATGGGATGTCAGTTGTTGTGCTGCCACGCCCCGCTTCGCGATTTGTGATTCGTCGTTGCAGTGCCCACAACAACAACAACAAAGAGTAGCTGAGAAACGACTCAAGGATTTATATGCAATTTGCATGCAAATCGAGTCGGTCCGGTGTATAAGAAGCAGGTGCTCAGCAGGCTACCGCGGGAGAGGTGTGTTTGTGTGTGGGGGGGGGTGCGATACTTGGGCTCAACTACGGCTAGTCAACTGAGATTTATCGTCGTACAACAACAAAAACAACGAGGAGAAGGAGGAGGTTCAATCGATGTGGCCGAGAGCTCGTTAAATTGTTGTCAATTCAACGGAAAGTTAAATACCAAAGCAACTGGAAAATGGCCGGAATCAGATATCCTCTCTCTCTTTAGTCTAAATAAACATGCACAAGTAATAAATCATTTTATAGCTTCATTTTCTTGACAGCAAGAAAATAATAATAAATTAAACACATACACAGCGGTTTACTTAAGCTACTAAAATAAGCTTAAACAGCATGAAGAACATTTTTAGTGCAGCTCTAAAATGTATGCTACATATTTTAGTGCAGCTCTAAAATGTATACTACATATTTTAGTGCATCACTAAGATTCTTTTAAATATAATTTATTTAATGCTAAACAAGTTTTGCAGTTGTTACAGTAGAAAAACTAACGGTAATTATTAAATATGTGCCCTCAGCAGCGCTTTTTTTAAAATTTTTTTTACAGGTAGAGCTATATTTATGATGAATTTAGGTGAATTCTCAACTCATATTGACCTATTAAACAACTTCGTTGGCGCCAGTCTGCCGACCAACGAGTTCTAGTTGCAGGCGCCGAAATTTTCACCCATTATTCAACTCATAAAATAAAACATTATTGTGCCTAAATAACATTTCGTTTGAAATAAATCGCTTGCGGGACACAGTATCGGTGTCACGTTTTACTGCGAATGGGCCAACAACAAAATACATGCAAAATTTAATTATTTTCTAAATTCAATTAAAAAAAAACTAAAAGAGTCCGAGACTTCTGTCATTCACCTAAATGCATCATAAATATAGCCCTACCTGTAAAAAAATGTAAAAAAAATCGCTGCTGAGGGCACATATTTAATAATTACCAAACTAACGTATATTTTTCAAATATTCCCATTGGTGAACTGTCAAAATGAGAAAAGTTCCAACATTGCCATATTCATTGGGAATTGACAAAACAAAGTTAAGAGAGACTTAAGAAGCCAAAAACTTTGGACAGTAGGAAACTGTTTGGTTACACGCAAAAAAGTTGTAAAACTTCATGTTTTGTTTTTCCTTTACTTTCATATGCATAACAAAAAACGACTGTTACAAAGGTTGGCAACACTTGCACAACATTTAGCAACAGGAGTTGTAATCGATACATTGCAACAATCGATTGATTAGGCAAATTAATTGCGTATTTAAAATGTATTAAATACTAACAATACATTTTGATCTGGATAAGCTTTAAAAAGTTGTAATCGATACATTGCAACTATCGATTGATGAGCCAAATTAATTGCGCATTTAAAATGTATTAAATACTAACAATATAAAGAAGAGTTGAATTACTTTTTGATGATAAACTTAAACGATCAAAGCATTTATATTATCTGCATGAACATTTCCGTTGCCATTCAATATTGCAAGTTAAATATTCATATGACTGTATGTACATCTTTTATTAATACGCCAATTATTGAATAATTTCCTTTTTAGCGCAGCATTCCCAAGCGATGCAACTTGCTGCAGCCTCATTTGTTGTTGTCGTTTATTGTTTATTGTTCCGCATTGCAAAAGTTTATTTGCCTCTTAATATCATCAATGATAATAATCATTATTAAGCATATGCTGATGTCATAAGAACTACAGTATGTCAAGAAACACTTTACACATACATATGTACATACATGACATTAACATGTACATTTGAGTAAAGAGTTTTTTGACTGCCTGTATGTAGATGACAAACAGATAAAGAGACAGTAAGGTTGCATTTCTGTGTGAAAATCCGTGACATTAGGATTCCAATATATAACTTACAAAAGAAGGAACTATATTCGCGCACTGTAGTGTGGATAGAGTGAGAATCGGACATACGGGAAGTTGGAACGCAGATATACTGTCGATTGCGGGCGCAATGGACTCAATTATAGAGCCAGAGCCCTTTTGTAAACCCTTTTAATGCACTTCTAGGAGCTAAGTAACGTTTGGGGAATTAGAATGGGACCTAGCACTAGGCCTACATCAATCAAAGTTTGTTATAAACAGTATTAACAGACACACACGTATGTATTATCATTGTATTCCTAGTATAACAATAGGTTGCTGTACTTAGATATATTGACATTAACATGAGCCATTATATTTCATGTTACAAGGAAACGAGTACTGGCCTCAAGATTTCAATCTTACGAATAAGCAACACGTGTAAGTTGATCAATTAGTTCGGCAACAACTGCAGCAATCCCAAAAGTGTTATTAGAATCGGGTCTGCCACACAGTCCAGTTGCGGCACCTGGGACAACACTGCCCAAATGGCGTATGAGCAACAATTGTAAATGATGGGCAGCCAGAGACGCCGCTGGACGACAGAGTACAGTGAGTTTATTTGATCGATGTCAAGGATGACACTGCAGATTATATAAAGCGGCGGCAACATGCGGTCGTGGCTGATTCCCGACCTGACCCCCCCTGACCCGCAACCCGAACCCATTCAACTCCCGTATCATATCATTTATTCAGCTAAGTCTTTGGGCTTACCTTGGGTGAAAAATAATAGATTGAACGATGACAGCGTTAGCACGGAGCTGGATGTGGAAGACATGCTTCCATAGTACACTTTACATAAGCGTCCCCGGGCACGAGCCGCGATGCCGGCTGAAAATCAGCAATAGGTAAAAATAAAGCAAAAAAAACAACAATTGGGAATGGCAAAAGGAAGCAGGAGGAGGAGGATGAGTAGGAGTAGGAGGTGGCAGGCAAATAAAAACACAACTACAACAAAGTCGTATAATGGCAGGAAGAGGAGGGGCAAACGACGACGCGCCAAAGGCCGCTCCAGGGCCTGCTGGCGTGCGTTGCACGTTGTTGTTGCGCGTGTTGCCCCACGTTGCCTGTTTTCGCCTGACTGTAGCTCCTTTTGACGTAACTTCAACGTCACCCAACACTCTCCGCAAGGAGCACAATCAACAACAACAACAATAACAGCAATAAAATTGCTTCAAATCAATTAAACAAAAACAACAAAAAAATTCAAACACAAAATTTTTGTTTTTGTTTGACGTGTTTTACACTTGTCTCTCTTGCTCTCACTCTCCCTCTCTCTCGATTTGTCGCTGATTGTTTATATTTGTGTGCGTGTGTGTATGTTGTTTTTGTTGCTGCCTCTCGTCGCGGCACGGCACCGTCCGTTGCGTTCGAGTTACGTAGCTCGACTGAACAGCGGCTCTGCCACTGTTGCTGCTGCTGCTGCTACTGCTGCTTTGGCTCTGGCACTGGCTTTGGCTTTGGCTCGTGGCCACGACTTCAGCTTCACTTCGGCCTAGACCCATCGTCGAATGCGAATGTGAGTATAAATCTGATTGTGAATATGTGTGCCACACACAGCACGGCACAGCAGAGCTGAGTCCTCCTCTGGCCCGCACTTCATTTTTTGGCACTCACGCGCATGCCATCACCTACGCAGTGGGGCACCCTTCACCCCCCATTCCCCTACGCCCCTTTAGCTGTGTTTTGGGGCACCCAAAACAGCTGCTGCTGCCGGTCAAATACGCCATTGTCGCGTGCCAAATTCGTATCCGAGTTATTGTGCAACTCCTTAACCTTGATTCCTCTCCCAGAACCTTTACTGTGCAGACTGATGTAATTATAATATATATGATACATATATATTATATATATTCATGTTCAATAGAAAGATCTCTTATTTTATAAGGTAAAGTCAAGTTACCTTTGTAACTTCCCCATTTCAATGCATGTTTATTTATAATCTTCAACTCTACAAAATATTTAAACAAATTTGTTGTTGATTTTAAACTAGTTTTCATTATGCTATCGATCAGTTCTAAACACTAATATGGAAATACTTTAAGAGTCATCGTATAATTGCAAACAGTTTAGCAGTAATTACAAAGTTATCCGTCTTATATACACATTTTTTTAATCAGTAAATCGGAATATATGATCATTTACTGACAGATTTAAAAACAACTGTAGCAAGAGGTGTGTGAGAATATACAGTGGGCGACAAAGTGCTGCACGCGTTGCATATTTTTGCCACATTACCTAATAATAAAAAAAAAACTGCAACAATATGAACCGTACATCGACTTGTTCCCCCACTGTATTGAGACTGTAGAGACCTTTCTTTAGAGACCTCTCTCTTTAGAGGACTGTCTATAAAGAAGGTGAACTGCCTTATCTTCATGCTTGTACATTTTCAGTTAAATATATTTGTTAAAAACTTGTTGTTCTATTCGCTAGGAGGTATATAATCTACATACTTGATCTTGGTTGCAATTTTCTTTTGAATAATAACAAGAAATGAGCAGAGCAAAGAAAATAAATCATGAATATTCCATGATGATTTGGTTTGTTTTGTTTTAGTTTTTGCTTTGTAAATGCATACAAAATGAAATGTTTGCCTACTTTGCGTAATAATTATAGTACAAATAATGATAAAAATAATAATAATAATAATACAAACAAGTAATGGAAATGGTATTGGTTAAGAATGGTAAGGTATGGTATGGTATGGATTGCTGGCTACATTGTTTGCCCTTCTTTCCTTTCTCTACTGGGCAAATGGCAAATTGTAGACAGAGACTGATTAAGTGCATGCAAACATCAACAAAGGAAAGCCTATGGTACAATTAACTATTAAATAGCAGCCAGCTCAGTATGTGCTGGCACGTGTGTGTGTTGGAGCGCGACTAGTCTAGGGCTTGCTTTGTTGCCTGCTGTGAATAGTCAATTATCAATTGCCATTTGCCGTTAGCCATTGGTAATTTTTCATTCAATTGTTAGCGCCTTTTGTTAACGCGCTCAATGTACTTGGTTTTGTTGAGTGCGCGATTACCAGCATGTGGATCCATCATGCGTTTCCAATCGGTCTGGCCAACAACAAAGCCAATTGCCCGCATCTTCTGCTGTGCCCGCTTCTCCTCAATATCGGCCCAGCGTACCTGGAAGTGGCAGAACAAAGAAGAGCGTTATATTTCTATATATAGGGATATATAATCGAGGGTATACATACGCGCTTCTTGCCATCCGCTCCCCGCTTTGGAGGCTCCCAATCGTCGAGCTGCAAATAGTCAGCCATGCTAGCTGTTTTGCGCTTCTCCATTAGCCGATTGGTGCCATCAAGACGTGCTGTAAATCAGCAAAGTTAAACAATTAGTACAGCTGTCTATTCAATTGCTTGAACATCGTTTGCATTACTTACCCAGATTCTCCTCGGTGGTGTCGTTTTCCCACTTGCTTTTTAGAAAGCCGCACTATATAGAACACATACCCGATACACATGTCAAAAAAGATTATATAATAGAAGAATAGATGGAGAATTAGCGAAAGAACGCATAGACAACACACACAACGTGGGGGCAGTAAAAGAAGGGCTCACAATAAACTGAGCCACAAAAAGAAACTATCCCTACAAACATACATATATCATCGTTAACTGATTCTTAAACCGTGAAAGTATAGACAGAGAGAGAGAGAGAGGGAGAGGGAGATAGCTAACACTTACATCATTTGTCGCATCGGCGCTGTTGCTGTCCTCTTCATCGACGGCAACGGGGTCGAGCTTGTCGGTGGCGGCAGCAGCAGCCTGCTCGCAATTGGCATTAGCATTATCTGCATTATCCTGCAATGAATAAGCCGCAATAAATCAAGAAAGGTTTGCTTGACCAGCATTTTTTGATTTGCCTCTTTACTTATCGATAATAATTAGATAATTAATTCATAAATCAAGATTTGGTTGGGTATTCATTTGCCTACGTATTCTTTCGACATACAGTTTTGCAGGTGCTTATATATATATATATGATGTATAGATTATATACGGTCTACATATATGGTACATGTATTTGTTGAGGGCAGAGCATCATCATGTATGCGTGTATGCGGTATATTTATTTACTATACGTTTATATGTGTGCGCACATACATATACATAAGTGCAGGCACACATTCATACAAGCGAATGTTTATATAGATCTTGGCATATATCGTACATCATGTGAGTATATATATCAGAGAGAGAAAGAGATACTTAAATTATAAGTTGCATTTCAATTGTTCTTTAAACATGGCTTGGCCATCTAAATCAAATTCATGCTTACACTAAAAAGCTGTTCGCAATACAAATATACAGCTAGGTGTAGGTATAGGTATATATATATATATGTTTATGGAGATATATATATATGTATAAGTTTGCATCTTCGGGACGTAGTACAGTGCCAGCAGCCACACAGTAGTACACACAATATACACACACATTGCCACTGCCACTGCTGGCCTGATGCTCGGCTACCCTGAGGCAAGGGGACAGCAGGACAAGATACAAGCCTCGGGCGTCACATTAGGGCATAGTTACCGTTGCCATGTTCTCAACATCTTCCATTTCAACGATATTCTCCAGCAGCGACGACACATCCAGCTTGATGTAGTGCAATGGCGTGCTACACCATGTGGCAAGCACATCTCGTATGTCCTTCTCGCTGCGCTGATGTATGTTGCGACTGAGGCAGGTCTCCACATCGCACTGTAGATCAATTATGTACGGCTGCCATGAAAACGAAAGAGATAGAGATACAGAGAGATGAAAGAGATAGAGATAGAGTGCTTACCACAAAATTAGAGTCTTTGGCGTTGCAATAGAACTCATTGAGCGTTCGCAGCGAGTTGTTGTTGCAATCGACAATTACCAAATCGTACAGATTATCGATGAGTGTCTTCTTAAACGATTTAATCAGATACTGCATGTATGTCTCCTCCATCGTTTCGTCATACTCATAGAGTATCTCTTTCTTCGGTATCTGCAAGCAAACATATTATTATTATATCATTATCTGCTGGTGGGGACTCTCTCTCTCACCTTCTTTCCTGTCTTGGGACACTTCTCCTCGTAGTCATTCTCAATAATGAAGTAATCATCTATGCTGACTATGCGAGCATTCGCTCCGCCCATCTCCAGCTCTTTATCCTTAATCAGACGTGCCACATATGACTTGCCGCTGCCCGGTGGACCACGCAAGATAATGCAAATGCGCTTCGGTCGAGACAGACGACCGGGTGGCAAGAGCACCTCATCAATGGATATGGTATTACGATTCTCATTTGTAGGCACACTCATCTCCAGACGATGTGCATCAATTTGTTCCGGTATCTGCTGATTAGCTGCTGCCGTCGAGGGAAACAGTGCGGCAGGTGGATCGCCAAGCATGCGACGCTGTGGATTGGCGGGAAACGATACTCGCTGCTGCTGCTGCTGCTGTGGCTGCTGCGGCTGTTTGATGAATTTCGGTGGCGGTGGTGGCGACTCAGAACATGCAACCTCCGTCAGATTACTTGGCAAAGAGAAGAGGCTGATTAGTCGGAAATGTGTGAAGAAAGGCTACCTTCGGCATGCTGAAGCTTCTATACCCTTGCAGATTCTAATAGGCGTCGATAGTTGCTATAATAGTGATATATAATGGTGCAGAATTGAATAATAATATATAGATTACCTAATTAACTAACTTTGATTGGCACTGACAAGTTAAGTTATTTCTCAACTCAAAACTGTTCTTCATACAAAAACCTGCATACCGTACGATTATTCCTATGGCAGCTATATGCTATAGTAGTCGGATATTGATGAAATGTTATATGCATGTTATATACATATAAAAAGTCTGATGTAGTAAGTTTGCTGGCAATATCTTGACAACTAACTAAAATCAGCAGATAGTTTGTATGGCAGCTATACGATATATCGCTGCGAACCGACTTGTTCTGACTTATTTACAGCGTGCAGCAATTAGAAGCATGTGTGCCAAGTTTCATCAAGATAGCTCCCAAACTGTGAGACTAGTTTGCGTTGCAACAGACGGACTGGGCTAGTTGAACTTCTCTCTTGATCCTAAATCAGAATATATACACTTTATAGTCAGACATGTCTCCTAAGTTACTTTGCAAACGTCTGGCCAAAATGAATACACCCTCTGCAAGTGTATAATGCATGAAATTCCATATTCAAACTTACTCCTCGCTATCGGATATATCTTCAAGATCATCGGGCTTATCAATCTTGCCGGATGCAAGCGCAGCACAAGTCTAGGAATAGAACAACATTCAAGTATAATGCGATAAAGTTATAGCAATGCTGCAAGAGCAGAGACTCACCTCGCTGCTCGACTGTTGATCTTGTTGTTGCAACTGTTGCTGCTGTTGCTGCTGCTGCTGCTGCTGCTGACGTTGACGATTCTTATTCTTCTTTTTGTTTTTCTTCTTATTATTCGCACTCGCAGCAATATTCGCATTCCGATTCATAGGATTCGCTCCAGTTAAAGTCTGTGGGGGTGTGGTGTGCGAGGCATGGCCATAGTCAAAGGTATTCACGGGTCTAAACTCCGGCAAACCACCAGCGGCGGCGGCAATGACTCCACCTGCAGCAACTGCACCAACAACTGGAGCAGCAACTGCTGCTGCTGTCATGGCAGAATCTGCTGACTTGTGGCCATAGTCGATGACCTTGGCGGCGGTATTGCGGCTGTTCTGATAGTCAAACACTTGCATGGGTCGATAGACGGGCTCGCTGCTCTTGACGATGGCATGTTGGTGGGGGGCATTGACGATGAGTTCCGCGCTGCAACGTTGTGTGACGCAGTGGCGAGGTTCGATTTTCGTATCAATTGTGTATCATTTTTGGCAATTTGTTTTTTGTTTTTCATTCAGGTTTTGTTTTTGTTTTAGAATTACGTGTTTGTTGCAATATACTTTTTATACGTTTTCTTTTGTTGTTTATTAAGTTGCATTTATCGGTTTACATATAGTATATATATACATATATAGTAAACCGCAAAGAAACACTTCAACTTGTACATTTATTGCAATTTTGTCAGGGGGGGGGGAAGCAATATCAGATACAAGACAAATGGGGGACAGACTGGGGAATCTTATTGATGAGATTGCTGTTGTTATATCTAAGGATAGACTTGTCACTGGAGTTTCAACTAATGCACTTAAGTGTAACGGAGGGGGGAGCAGGCAGAGAAGACGAAGCTGGAACTGGAACTTAACTGGAAGTTCTACAATTTCCCACAGACAGACAGAAAGCTTTACCATACACAGACCGACTTAATCTTCTATCTAATTAATCTATCATATTTTCACTTCAAGTACTTTCAAACGGACTCAATACTTCAGATGACAAACAGAGGATAAAGCTGTAAACAATTGAAACCTCGAGAAGGGGTGTAAGCATAAGTACACCCGCATTGAATTAGGGAAAGAGGGGGGGAGGGGGGTCTCATTATACACAGAAAAAAAAATAAGCAAGTAATTAATGGATTAATTATAATATGTTTAGAAACTAGTTAGCATTGTATAGATAGACAGTTTTGTAAGAGAATTTCCAGATGATATAGAACAAAGTCTTCCCTTTGTGTATATTTCGATTTACAACTTTCCTTTTTGATTTATTCATTTCTTTCAATCGGACCAATCACATAATATAACAGATATTTATTGTATATTCGGTTACGATTCTTGAGAAGTTCTATGCATATGATATGTGCTTGGGCAGGCTAACAAGATTGTCTTCTAACAGATCTAACACAGCATACAATGTAAGAAACTAGTGCAGTAAATATTAAGATATTATATACATTAATACTGTGTACTATCTTCATTCTAAACGTATTTAAAACTGCTGCAATTATAGTTTCCAAATTTCTACAATATATGTATCTTTCAAACGGACAAAACGGACAGTGTGTCTAATAAATATCGGACAATTTCTAATAGAAAAATGTTATTTGTTAATATTTAATATATTTTCTATATGGTTCTCTAGATACCCTTGAAGATACTCAATCAAATTAGTTTTTGAATTAAAAATCAGTTTATTTAAACTCGAATTCAATGTGTAGTTATATCTAGATATGTATATGTATAGTCTCCAACATACATATAGCATATATATGTATATATTTATATTTTAATCAGCCCCAGCGTGGGGTACTCAAAGTCGAATACAACCGTTTCAAAGATAACTGCACAACTTAATGGCAATTCTTGCCACAGGGTTTGCACTTTAAATACCACACGAATTTTGACCAAAAACTGAATAATTAATATATATTCCCTTCATGGAAGTTATTAAAGTTGAACAATTTCGAATCACTTAGGTACTAAGAACGTTTTATCGCATCGCATATGGAGAAACATGTGTTCATCTCTCATTTATAATATATTTCCTCAACGTTTAACAGGAAAAGGAGTTAGTTTGTTTGCAAATAAACTACGTTTAGATGTTTGTATATTGTCCGAGTATGTGTGTGTGTGTGTTTGTGTGTGTATGTGTGTTGGAGTGAGTATGGAGGTTGTCTTTATCCTCTGTTGCCTCTGCTACACTAATGTTATAGATTCTTGTGCAAAAAGGCAAGATATAGCATTCATTTTCTGCTATAATCTCTACCTGGGTCCGTGTTGTTGTTGCATATTCCTATTAGCCTTAGATCGACCTCTGTTCAGACCACGGACAGTATGTTTATTGATGGTTGTGTGTGTGTGTGTGTGTGTGGATGTGTGTGTGTGTGGGGGGCATTCATCAAGTGATGCCAAGTCATAAGTAATCGTTTTTTTTTTATAGTTTTGATTTAGATTCACATTTTGGTATTCATGTTGTTGTTTTTATTGTTTGTTTGATATTTTTTGGGGTGCATAGAAGTAGAAGAGAAGAAGAAAAAACGAGTATGGAATCGAAATTCCAGCATTAACGACGAGATCAAAACAATATGCCTGCGCTCATGTTAACTAAGAGAAAGAGAGGATCCTTTGTGGGGGCACACGACAGATAAATTGCAAATGGAACAATTTGAAATGAATTCAACGTATATTCAGGTTGATTTTTGTGGGTCGGACAACAATTAAACGTAATCTCAAATCAATATTTTAGTTATTTCTATGCTATAAAGAATATACAACTGAAATACATTTATACAGCTGTGTCCACAAAAATAGCAGTGCGAGAAATGCAATCAAGTAATCTTATTTTTTTCAAGTTCCGTTACGATTATTCCAACGTTTACGCATTGTTGTTGTAGAATGGAATGTGTATAAGGAAGAAACGAAAAAATCCCGTTAGATATGCGAGATTTAAGCAAATGAACAACTCTTTGCTAGAAGCACCAGTCTTTGACTGTTCATTAAAATAACAGTGCGTATCTTGCTATTTTTATGAACACAGCTGTATATTCAAGCAGCAATTGTAGTTTGAACTTGGCAAAACTATAAAATATCAAACACAAAGCGCCATTGAACACAAATTCCTTTGTCATTATCCTAATACTGTTTATAACATGTTAATTGTGTCGTTTTCTATCGCATAACGGACATAAATCAATCCTATATGTACAATATTCTAAAATATGCACTATATCTTATCCTCAATAATATCCTAAGTTGTAAAATGAAAGGTTTCAAAAACCAAACTTAATAATTCTATTGCAAATATAATAATCGATATCTGACTCCGATTTCGATAACAACACTCAAACGAGAAATATTATATGAGTACCATGTTTCAATTAAAATATTGATATATATTTTAGTTCAGGGCAGGTCGGGATACATTGGGTGGCAATGAGTATCATATCTTTTATATATCTTGCCCTTATTTAACACACTTCAAATGTTGCATACATTATATACACGTATGTACACAGACTTAGCCCACCCAGGTAGACAAAGAGAGTAGGGGAGTATAGAGCGAGAGAGAGAGCAATAGACATAAAATAGAGGATACACTGAACATAATGTGACACATACCCATCAGACCAAGGCTTGTTGTCGTTCTGTCCCGCGTTGCCAAAACTGTTTCGCTGCTGTTGGCCACGTCCGCGTCCGTGTACAAAACCGGGTCCTTCCCTTGGATCAGATTCAAAGTTGTTGGGCCCTTGACCTCCTCCTCCTCCTCCGCCATTACGTCTGAAGGGGTTCTCGTTAAATGAGTTGTTGTTATTGTTGTTTGGTCCATTGAAGTTGGGTCTTGGGCCGAAATTGCGATCGTTTGGATTGTTGGGTCCGCCTGGACCAAAATTGCGATCAAAAGGTCCCGGTCCGCCACCAAATGGTCCAGGACCACCGAAATTTGCACCTGGTCCAGGTCCATTTGGTCCAACAAAGTTCGGTCTAAATGGTGGTCCATTTCCACGGAAATTTGGACCGAAACCAGGTCCGTGCTCGTTAAAATTCGGACCAGGTCCAGGGAAATTTGGTCCACCAGGTCCAAAATTGCGTCCAAAAGGACCTGGTCCTGGTCCTGGGCCCTCAAATGGTCCACCAGGTGCACCACCACGACCAAAGTTGGGTCCACCGAAATTGGGACCATTGGGAGCAGCAAAGTCATTAAAGTCAGCAGGACCACAGGGTCCAAAGGGACCAGGTCCGTTAGGACCAAAGCGAGATCTTTGTTCTGGACCAAAACCAGGTCCACCGGGTCCAAAATTTCCTCGATTACCAGGACCATGAGCAGGTGCGAAATTGTTGCCGAAATTATTATTATTATTCGCATTCGCATCGCACTCTTCCTGCTCCTGTGATGCACCAATTGTCTGGTTGTTGTTCTTCTTGCGTTGCCACTCGGCAAACGACAAGGGACGTCCTTCATTATTGTTATTGTTGTTGTTGCTCTGCTCAGCACGTTCATTAGATTGCTGCTGCAGCTGCTGCTGTTCTCTTTCACGACCCTGCGCCTGTGCCAGAGCCTGCGATAAGTTGTTCATAAACTCGGGATCCTTTAGCGCATTGCTTACATTGTCTGGCAGTGCATCGGCAACTGGTTTCACTTCCTTCTCTGCCTTGCCCTGCGATTCCTTATCAGATTCGGAAACAGTGCGCGATGGCGGCTTGACAATAACCACATCAAACAGCGATGGTATCTTCTTATTACTATCCGTATTGGATGCCTCTGAGTTAGGCTCTGCTGCCGCTGCTCCATCGGCAACCAAATCGAGTCCTGGTATGCCGTCACTCTTCTTGAATATATTCTTCATGGGCGTATCGGCCGTGGCATCACCATCCTTGCCTGCAGCCTTTTGCTGCTTGACAACATCGCCTTCTTCATCATCATCGTCATCTAAAGATATCACCAATATATTATCCTGCTTTGTCTGCTTAGCTGGCGTTGCCGACAATACATTCACGACCTCATCGTTATGACGTTTACCAAGTGTGGCAGTCTTATTCTTATCACCATCCTGAAGCCGATTCTGCTGCTGCTGAAACCAGTTTGGCTTATCAACGGATATTGATGTTGTGGAAGTTGTTGAATTCGTTGCTGGTTTTTTTGTTGGTGATTGCTGTGACTGAGACTGAGACTGCTGCCCAGTTGCCTGTCTAGGCAACAGTTGTTGTTCCTGTTGCTTTTGATCGAATCTTTCAGGCTGCTCTCTCATCTTATTAATCCCCTGTGCTGGCCTTGCACCCGGACTATGTGCAGCAATCTGTTGACCTCTTTCATCGTTGGCAGCAACATGATTATCATTCTCCAGTCGTGATCCATTGCTGTCTGCCTGCTGTTGCTGTTGTGGATTCTGCATTTGACGCCTGCGTCGCATTTGCTCACGACGCTCGGCAATGCGACGTCGCTGCTTCTCGAATTCCTCCTCATAGCGTCGATACTCATCGCGATCCGGATGATTGGCATTGGCGCGTTTCCAATCCTCAAATTGCTGCTCCCACTGATCGAACAAACGATCAAAGCTAGCCTCATCCAAGTCAGGTGCACGTTGTTGGTTAAAGTTTTGCTGATTGGAACCACGATTATTATAACCACCATCATTGTAGTTATTGTTGTTTTGATTCCAACGCCCGTTGTTGTTGTTACGGCGATTGTTGTCATAGTTGCCGGGACCGAAATTATTCTCTAGACCTGCGGCGGGACCATTGCCATAATTGTTTTGATAATTCCCTGGACTAGGTCCACCGAAGTTTCCTGTATTGGAAGCTACTCCAGCACGAGATTCGTTATCATTACCATGTTGTCCAGAGCTAAATGGATTATTACGTTTATTCCCGCTGTTGTTGTTGCCAGGTGCATTCTTTTGCCAGCTGCGACGGCCTTCAAATGAATTTTGCTTATTGGCATTGTTATTGTTGCCCTGATCATTGGACTGCCAACGATTAATCCGTGCCGATGCTTGCTTATGCTCTGATTGAGAGCCATCCCAACGGTTGTGACTATTATCCACATCATTGCTATTGCTCCTGTCATTGTTATTGTTGTTTGATGGGCCCTTCGACCAACTGTTATTATCCGACACAGACGTCGGCGGCTGTTGCATAAACGAAGGCGGTGGCTGTTGCAAATTGGGAAACATAGCGGGATCACTGGGATTTACAGTCTGCTGACCATAGCCAACCGGTGGCATTTGATTAAATCTATTCGATGGCGGTGGCTGTTGTTGCCATTGATTAACAGGCGCTTGGTGCTGCCGATTTGGCTGCTGCTGGTATCCCTGGGGTGGCGGTGGCGGTGGCTGGTTGTACATCTGTGGTTGCGCCATGATTTTGCCCGGCAATTGTGTCTGCGCGGATGTGTGATGTTGCTGTTGTGGCTGCATTGGTACCGGTGGCACCTGCATCTGAGCATAATATGCATGTGGCTGTGACTGCTGCACTGGCATCTGCGAATAGACAGGCCCAATTGCAGGCACTGCGGCTGCAACTGGTGCTGCCACCGGTACTGCTGCGGCCATAACGGGTGCAGTGACAACGGGTGTGGCGGCTGCCGATGGTATGGCCGTGTTTACTGCTGCAGCGGCTGCCATTTCTCGCTTGTACTGCAGGAGAAACTTAATGAACATTTTGCATTTATTTTGGTACGAACTGGAACACTAACCTGCTCTCCATACTGGGCGTGCCACTTCGCATATTCCTGCTGATAGGTCTGCCACTGTTGCCAATGTTGTTGCAGTGCATATTGTTGTTCTGGCGTCATGGCCGCATACTGGGCAGCCGTATACTGTTCATATGGATTAGTTGCTGATTGGCCACCACCTCCACCGCTCACACCCCCCATGTAGGCAGCACTAACAGCGGCAGTGGCGCCAATAGTGGCCGCTGCGGCTCCCGCCACGGGTGGTGCATTATCTGCTGGCGGTGGCGGCGGAGGTGCGTCAGGCAGTGGTGGTGGCACTGATGGCTGCGGCGGCGCTGTCATTGGCACGCCAGATATCGCCGTGACAGGCCATTGATTCCACATAGCTGATATATATTTATTTTTAATCTCTTTGTTGTTCTCTAAATTTTGCACGCAAATCGGAATATTACTTCATTATCGCAATAATTGACTGTTTCTTTACTCACTTTTCTAGTGGATCCGGTGCAATATTTATGTAATTTCTACAGATTTGCTAAGAAAGTTGACAACAAACTCAAAGACGAACAGAAATAAAATAGCACGAACTCACTTCGCCATTTTTGGCTTGAAAACTAGAGATGCAATATTGAATTGGTGTTGATGGTGTATCGATAACATACAGACCGTTGGTAATCGGAGCACATAAGCGCAATGACAATAATACTTGTGTTTTTTCCGAGTGGCCAGATGTTAGAAGGTTACCAAGGCTAAATTAACATATATGCATTTGCCATTGAAGTATGCAAAGGAGAGCTTAAAATAATTGTAGAATATTATTATTGAAATTATTACTTCATATTATTAATGCAGTTAATCCTAATCAACTTGAACTTGTTATATTACTTGATATCATACATATCTCGCTTGGTTCTGTGACGTCACAAAATATGTACAAGCAATCACTAAGCAACCTTTTACATTCGATAACTCTAGCGGACAACACGTGCGAATTGAAGAATTTGTGTTTTGTTTTAATGCAATCTTAACAAATATGAGTACTGAAAGCGAGAAAATCAAATATCTTGTGGCAGATACAACTGCATTTATAAACGCAGTCCCCCTTAACGTAAGTAAATAAATGTTAACTGCACATTGTCAATGAAATTGTAAACCTTTGTCTATAGGAATATGCGGAAAATGTACTAACAGTTCCGGATGTGGTAGCTGAGGTGCGCAATAAACGTCAAATACGCCGACTTTGTGTGCTACCCTTCGATCTGCAGGTGCGTGAGCCGCGAGCTGAAAGCCTTAAGCATTGTGTGGAATTTGCCAAAAAGACTGGCGACTATGCGAGTTTATCGGGCATTGATCTGAAGGTGATTGCACTCACATATGAGCTGGAAGCGGACACACTAGGAACCGAGCACCTGCGCAATGAACCTGTCGTATCGCAGGTGATCGCCTCCAAAGACAAGCCCGAGGAAATGCAGGATGTCAACAATAAACGTCTTGTTGGCTGGTATATGCCCGAGGGCGATGAAGAGGAGGAGGAGGAAGAAGAGGATGATCAAGATGTAAGCGAAGATGATGATGAGGCTGAGACCGAAGAGAAAGATGAGTCGAATGAGAGCAGGAGCAGCAATGTGGACCACGTTAAGGAAGCCATTGAAGCACAGCTGAAGGGAGAGTCGGCACAAACAACAACATCGAGCAAAGCGGCAGACGCTGGAACGGATGCCATAGCCGACAACGAGGCCCAAGAGGACGATGAGGAGGATGATGTAACACAAGAAGAGCTGGACAAGCTGTTCGAGAAACTAAAATGTGCGCCATCAGTCGATGAGGAGCGCACAACATGCGACCTTTTGGTGGCACAGTCCAAGGAGGACGACGACTCCAGCGACGAAGATCAGCAGCAGGGGGACAAAGAGGCCAATGACAATCAAGATGAGGACGTTGGCAACGATGGCTGGATAACACACTCGAACATCAAGAAGGCCAAGAAGGCGCTCGAGGGCAAAGTGGAAACAGATATTGTGCCTCCTGTGGCTTGCATGACCACAGATTATGCCTTGCAGAATGTACTTAAACAGCTCAATCTGCAGCTGGCGGCGCTCAACGGGCGCATCATCAAACAGTTGCGTACCTACATACTTCGTTGCTATGCCTGCTACAAGACAACGAGCATCATGACCAAGGTATTCTGTCCAAATTGCGGCAACAAGACACTGAAACGTGTCGCAGTCAGTCTGGACGAGAATGGCAAACAGGTGATACACATTAACACACGCCGTCCACTGACGTCCAAGTATAAGAATCAGAGTCTTCCTCGCTTCCACGGCGGCAAGCATTCTCGCAATCCCATACTCTTCGAGGATCAGCCCATGCCGCGTCAGATGCCTTCGCGTGTGGCAAAAACAAAGACAAACGCATTGGACGACGATTACATTGCCGGATTCTCGCCGTTTGTAATGCGCGACGTGGACTCCAAATCTGCCATGCTCCGCTCCAAGGGTAACCTCAAGGAATGGGCTCGCAACAATAACTTCGAGGAAGATCGTCGGCGCAAGAACTACAATCGTTTGTACAAATAGAATTTGAACTGACTGAGGTCAACCGGGCGGGGCATACTAGATGATGTGTGTGTTGTTTCCTCATCTATTTAATTAATTATCATAAATAAAACGTTTACTATATAACGTTACAATTTCCTAATCATAAAACTATAATTTTTTTCTGCTTTTATTTAAAAAATCAATAAATCTTTTGAGTATCACAAATATTTAAATGGTAAATGTTGTTTACATAACAAACATTTATAGAAAACAATTTTGATAAGTTCTTAGAGCCTTCAGCCTTCATTTACAACTCCACGCACAGTTCGTTTCCCGAATAACTTGGCAAATTTAACTGATACTTTGCCTGCAGAGCCGGAGGCACAAATCGACCGCCCAGAAAGTGATGTTTACCCTTGAAGTGTTTGGCACAGAGCTTTGGTGCAGTCAGCGAGATGAGCAGTGCCGGCTCCAGATCACAATCGTTGAGTTTGCCCTTCTCCACATCCCAGCCGCTGGGTATATCCACGCTATAGAGTGAAGGCCATGATTGATATATATATATATATATATATATAGTCCAACTAATATAGGCAGCAACAAGGAAGTTTACCTGGCTATGGGTAGCTTTGTCTGTTGCAGCAACTCCACCACGGGCACAAAGTCCGGACGTACAGGTGGCTTGAAACTGAAGCCGAAGAGTGCATCCACAATAAGGTCATAGGTTTCTGCCGATGTCTGTACGCTGGGACAGTCGGTGATGCTGCAGATGTCCATGCGCTGACATTGGTATGCCAGGTTCTCGTACAATGGCTTTGGCGTTGGCTTTGGATAGTATATGGTGGGTTTGTAGCCCATCAAGGCTAAGTGGCGGGCGCAGACCAATCCGTCGCCGCCATTGTTGCCAGGTCCGCAGCAGACAAGCACCCGGCAGTGGCTCTCAGCCGGAAAGCATTTGCCTATGGCGTGTGCACAGCTGAGACCCGCCAGCTCCATTAGCTGATCCACACTGAACTTGTACTCGTTGAAAAGGTCGACGTCCACATTGATGGCCTCGTTTTGATTTAAATATTTTAACATATTTTTGTTGTCGCTGCTGCAATGACAAAATTTCTTACGTTGTATTTCTTTCAATATTGTTGTTGTTTTGTTTTGTTGTGTTGTTACGATGTTTTGCCGGCTTCGGGCTGAACAAATCGCTAGGCAGCTGAATTTGGCAAGTTGCTGCCGCAGTTGCAGCTGCATCTGACAAGTAATCGCTTGCATTATTTAATAGTTATAATTTCTTTTAATGTTTTATAACTTAGAAACAAACAAATAAATCGGAATATGTTTTTTACATTTTGTATAAGTTGATTGTTGCCAATTAATCGAATAGAATATATCGATATTAATACAGCTGTTAGTAATTGCTGGTCACATTATTAAATAACCGCCATCAGTTGATTGTTGCCAATAAATCGAATCGAATATATCGATATTCCCCGTCTATGGCTGGTCACATTATTGAACAACCGCCATCTCTTAAAATGTATCTGATATGCAAAACCTACTTTGGTTGCATGACCTCTTTACAGTTTCCAAATTTTCGACTGTCAGGAAAATCAAACAAAATTCAAAGTTAATCAGTTCGGCAGACATATTGGCGCCGTCTCTGGCAGACGCAATGGCCTGGTTTCGCAGGGTTACAACCCCGAATCGGAATGAAAAGACCGCAGATCCAGATGAAAGCCCTGGGAACAGTGTTGACTCGGCCGCAAGTAATCGGCACCCAACAATGTGCCAAAATGCAATTGAAATCATTTGAATTGAAAACATTCTGTCTGCTCCACAGAGAAGCAAGACAGTAAAGATCATTTAAGCGATCAATTGGATGAGGATACAACAACAACATCGCATGCCCGCGTCTCCAAGGCGCCCGAGGTGATGAGCTCGAGGTTCAAGGGTATTCTAGCGCCGGTCTTCACCTGCTTCAAGAATGACGAGTGAGTAGTTCCCTGAGTAGGTAGAACACTCAAGCTACTTTATCCATTATAGTCGCCGTTCCCTCGACGTACGGCCGATTAATCGCTATGCGGAGTGGCTGAAAACCCAAATGGTCTCTGGCGTCCTAGTCAACGGAGTTGTCGGCGAGGGTCCAATGATGCGTGTACGCGAACGCAAGGCCAACTGCGAGTACTGGCTGCGTGCCGCCGTCCGACACGATCTGATGATGCTGGTCCAGGTGGGCGGAGCTCCACTGCCTGATGTTCTATCTCTTGCCGCCCATGCCGAGGAGATGCAAGTCAGTGGCGTTGTCTCACTCCCTGAACTTTTCTATCGGCCACGCAATGTCGACCAGCTGGTGGGCTACTGTCAGCATGTGGCCAGCCGATGCCACACTCGACCCTTCTTCTACTATCATGTGCCGTCCATGACAGGCGTGGATTGTAGGTATCGTCCTATAAACACTAGATAACCTTATCCTAATCCCTTTCTCCCCTCGCTCTCTCTTGCAGTGGACATGGTTGAGTTCTGTGGCAAGGCCGAGCGAATAATACCTAACTTTCTGGGCCTGTACTACTCCAGCGCCGATCTGGAGGTGGGTCAGCGTTGCCTGCGTTTCGAACGTGTTGTTATGCTGGCCTCAACGGCACTCCTGGCCAGCGGCCTCATGTCCGGCTTCAATTGCAGCAGCCTAGCCATTGTAAACATACGCCCCGATCTGGTTAAGCGAATTTGCCACGCCTTCGATGAGAACGAACTACAGTTGGCCCGAGACTATCAGCGGGAGTTGAATCAACTTATCGAGGTTCACACACATGTTGGCTCGAATCTAGAGAACTGGGTGGTCTCCATGAAGAATTGGTTCAACAAGGAGTTCATCTCACGCGACATTGGATGTTTCACTTCAGGCCCGGCGCGTATTATATTTTAACACGGGGCATATGATTTATGTATCAATGTTCTGCCCTTTAAGTATGGCATCAAATACACATTTCGAATTGTTGCCAGAGCCCCCAGAGAGTCTCGCATATGGGGAGAGCAGTAAGGTGGTCTATCATATCAAGTTCTAATCTACGATCTAGTAAGTTGAAACTATGTGCAGGCTGTAATTGGAATCGAAATCTCCGATATCCAAGTCAGTCCCCACAGTTTATAAACAACGGATTGTTGATATCTTTCATTTCCTTGATAAGCAAATCGTTTCAGCTGTTCCAGCTTTATACAAAAGTAAAAAAAGAAACGTAAAACAACAGTAACAGAATACAATATAAAGCGAAACCAGAGCTATTCTAGCTAAATAACGCTGACACATTAATAGAAAGTGGTAAAGTATTGTCTAAACAAAATATTATTACATAAAAAAGGGGTTCTCTTTAAAGCTTAAATGATGTAGGGAATTTGAAATGTAGAGAATATATCATATATGATATAAAGGCTTCTCTACAATGCTTATTATGTAGGGAATTTGCTATGAAGGGTTCTCTTTGAAGCTTAAATGATGAAGGGAATTTGGAATGTCATATATGGTATAAAGGGTGTCTTTTAAGCTTAAATGATGCAGAGAATTCGGAAGGTCATATATGATAAAAAGGATTCTCTTCCTCTGATGTAGGGAGTTCGGAAGACCATATATGTTATGAAGGGTTTTCTACAAAGCATATTATGTAGGGAATTTGGAATACAATACATGATATCAATGGTTATATTTAAAGCTTATTATGTAGGGAATTGGGAAGACCATATATGCTATGAAGGGTTCTCTACAAAGTCATAATATAAAGGATCTCTTCAAAGCATATTATATAGGGAATTTGGAATACAATACATTCTTTTGAAAGCTTATGACGTAGGGTATTTGGAATGCCACTTATGGCATACGATATATTATCTTAAAACGTGTCGACGTGCAATCGCTCGTGTCGGCGCTGCGAGGCGTGTGTACCGAAGCGTTTGGGACAGTGACCACACTGGAAACGCCGCTGACCCTCGTGCACTACGCGCACATGGCGACTGATGGCGCTCTTGTGGCGAAAGAGCTGCGGACACTGGTTGCACTTGAACTTCTCCCAGTCGGGATTGTGGATGCGCAGATGGGTGAGCAGTTCGGTGCGTGTCACCTTTGCAGCGCCGCAGTGCTCACATATGTGCGGCCTCTCCTGGGCATGTCGTTTCAGATGCTCGCCCAGCGCATTCTTGGTACTGTACCGGCGATTGCATTGCTCACAGATCAGCTCCAGCTCCTCGTTGGGGGCAACTGCAGCAGCGGCAGCAACTGCTGGATGCACATTGCGCATATGGGATCGTAGCTGCTCATAGCGTGTGAATGCTTTGTCACAATTCCTGCAGAGAAACGGCTTTGGATGACCCTCGTGCACGCTGCGTATGTGGGCCTCCAGATAGGGTAGCTTGTACACCTGCTTGCCGCATTGCTCGCATGCGAGCAGCTTGCGTTTGTTGGCCGCCGCAGCTCTGGCGGCGGCATCTGTTGCTATGCATCTTGTGCCTGTGGCCTCATCGTCATCGTCATCATCATCATTATCATCGTCATTGTCCACAGTCTGATTGGCATCGTCAGCGTTGAGGGCATCTGCAGTGTCATCTGCTTCCGATTTTGTACCATCCTCCAGCTCGGAATCGTATGCTGGCTGCGACGGCGACTGCGTCTGGGGCTCATCTTCCATGGGCTCCTCTTTCACGAGCGATAACTGCAAAAATGCTGGTTCAGCCCTAAAACAAGCTGACTCAACTGTAATCATTTGTATATACCAACCAAGTTAGCGTCAGCGTCGGCATCAGAGGCGTCTTGGGGATGGGCCTGCGCTGGGCTTGCCATGCGTGTCAACATCTCATTGCTCTGCTCGGCCACGGTGCAAAGTTGCTGGAAATATTCGAGGGCATTGTAGCACAGTGTGCATATGTTCTGTGGAAAGGTGTCCGGTTGCTTAAACACGTCAATGGCAAAAAACTGATTCAACATTTTGGCCAAATGGGGCAGAGCCTTTGAGTTGTAACTGGCTCTGTGGCGTTGTGTGTATTGGCTGTCAGTTGTTGTTGTTGTTGCTGCTGTTGCATGTTGCTGATCGTTTAGCTGGCGCAGATGGCGCATGCAAATTCGGCATAGTTCGGAAATGTTTGTTAAATTCAACATAATAACACGGAAACCACTTTAATCGCTTTGCGCACGAAACGCACGGCCGTTGGGGTTTTATAGAGCATACCAGTGTGACCGTTGCATGAGTTAAGTCAAATACCTTGACTTTGCATTGCGCGAAAAACTACTTAAATACGCGCAGATCAAATTTGATATGAACATTTTTAATAAGCTACTATAAATAACATTTAAATGCGAGACCTTATAAATCTAATTTTATGATTTTCGAATTATTTTCGTCTTGCATTCATCGATATGTGGTTAACATATTGATTATCGAGTTGGTCAAACACATAAATCGCCATGCAAGACTTATCGGTACAGAATTAGCAGTTTTATTAGATTTGTTGGGTTTGGTCACACTGGACGTTGTCTTCTACGGTTTTGTCTTGCAAATTAAGCAATTCTCAATCAATTTTGTTGATTAGCTCTTTTAGTTAGCACTAAATATATTTTAAATAAATAACAGACACAATGGCGCTCAATCCACAATATGAGGACATCGGCAAAGGATTCGTTCAGCAATATTATAGCCTATTTGATGACCCGGCGAACCGCGCTAGCGTGGTTAACTTCTACAGCGTAAGTAGCGTCCATGGGCTGCTGCAGGCCCAACTCTCTTCTTCAGCGTGTGTTGTCATCACCATCAGCCTGAATTTGGAAGTTAAACCTACATATATGCATACAATAACCTACATATCTGCATAAACACCAAGTATTACTCTCTCTGGCGAAATAAGTTACCATTTCTGGTGCTGCTGCACAGATGACGCCCTGGACAAAAATTGGCTGTGAAACATACAATTTTGCATCGACCTGTGGCGAGCAAAAAAAGCGCGCAAATTATTGTCTTCGTGTCTGTGCGCGTCAAAACTAAAGTGTTGAATATCGCATAAATATATAAATAAACATGGATTGTGCATGAATTGAATAGTTTTAATAGTTTTATAGTGCGCGCTTGCTGTTCTCGAATTTTCCCACACATTGTATGACACACACATCTCTCTCCCTGTACATATGCATATTTGTATATATATGCACACACATATATATATGCATATGTGTGTGTGTGTATGTTGCCATGTTGTGTATTTGCGCGCACGCAATAATCGAATGCTTCGACTTGTTTTCATTGATGTGCGTTTCTTTTTTTTTGCTGTCTCTCTCTCTCAGGCAACAGACTCCTTCATGACCTTCGAGGGACATCAAATACAGGGAGCGCCAAAAATACTTGAAAAAGTGCAGGTAAGTGCAGCTACAAGAACAACAATGTTTTGCTTGAATATTTATAAATATATGTTTCATATATTCTATTCACAGAGTCTGAGTTTCCAAAAGATCACGCGCGTCATCACCACCGTCGACTCGCAGCCCACATTCGATGGTGGGGTACTGATCAATGTGCTTGGACGTCTGCAGGTGAGAATCCCATTGTCGCTGGCTGCAAAGGCAGATCAATTGCGGGCTTTGCGTTAAACCTTTTATCTCTATCTATATACATATATATTATTGCAAAATACTTTATAAAAACGTAACGAACCCCACCATGTTTGTCTCTGTAACGACACTGTACATATCAATATATATATATATATTTGCATATATATCGTATTGTCGTATCGTACACATCGATGCAGACGGACGAGGATCAGCCGCATGCGTATATACAGACCTTTGTGCTCAAGCCCGTCGGCGTTAGCTTCTTTGTGCAGCACGATATATTTAGGCTAGCGCTGCACGATGTGTAGCCAGAGATACCAAGAGCAGCAGCGCAGCCACAGAAACCACAACCATCGCAACACTCAGAGAGTGATCCTACTGGTCAGGCAAAGTAAAACAAGCATTTTGTTGATAATCTAATTGTAACAACAACAACAACAAACAGCAACATGCAACAAGAACATACAAATCGTCTAACTAAATATAATAATTTTGTATAATTGTTCTAATGGAGCCAAGCTAACAACAACAACTAAGACAAAAATAACTACATCAATGAACAACAAGAACTACTTCTAAAACAACTACAACTACTACTTACATACCCCTGTATATACATGTATACCCCCACACACATACATACATACCAAAAGCACCTAATGCTCCTTGGCTCCTTCCTGCTCCGCTTATGGCTGCCGCTCACTGTGATCGCCGTCGTTGTCGCCCCGCATGGTCTGTCATTGCAGTAAGGGAACTGTGTTAATGCCTCTCTTCTTATAACACATGCTACTATACCATGGCATTTTGCATTATGTAGTGCATGCTTCTTCACACACACACGCTTAACATGTTTGGTTGTTTGGTTTAATAAAAATTCAAATTTACCATTGCAGTGTTTAATTGTTTGTATATAATCGTGATAGATCAACAAAATAAGTTCCGTACTGTATTAAAATAGAATATGATAGATGTAGAATTGAATTGGGGAATCTCTTTATGTTAAGAAAGATCGTCTTCTTACTTTGCTTTCACTATATTTTCAAGACTCTTAGGAGTAAGCCACATTATAGAACACTTGGAGTGCAAAGAGTTGATATCTATAGATGAGACAGAGATAGACACCTAGATAGATAGGTATTTTTGGCGTGTGTGTGTGTGTGTAGATAATCCATTTAGCTTATTAGCCTTATATATAAATTGTTTATAGTCAATACAACCCTATTATCTCTTCAGGTAGTTTCTTCCTTTGATTATCAAAGCTATATATAAAAAATTCACTTAATAATTGTTCCATATGATGCTAAGGTACTATATATTTTGATGTATGGATTCTTCACTTAATAAAGAAAGCCTACCTTTGGCACGCCGAAGGTTCTATAGCGTTCTAGGTCCATTCTCCTCCGATCGTTGCAAAACTCGTTATTTATAATGGTGCAAAGTTGAATGGTTTTGTGTATTGTATATCCCAATATTCTGTTTCACTTTGATTGGTACTGATAAATTAAGTTATTTCTGCAATCAAAACTTTTATTCATACAAAAATCTTCATTTCCTCCGATTGTTTCTATGGCAGCTGTATGTTATAGTAGTGCGATTGTGCTCAAATTTTATTTGCTTAGTTCTTATATAGGAAAAGTCTAATGTAGTAAATTTTGTTGCAATATTTTGACAAATGACAAAAAACGGCCATTATTTTTATTGACAGCTATACGATATATTGGTCCGATACGGCTCGTTTCGATTTATTTATCGCGTGCAGCAATTAAAAGCATGTGTGCCAATTTTCATCAAGATAGCTCTTAAACTGAGAGACTAGAGACGGACGGAATATATATACTTTATAGGTTTAGAGATGTCTCCCAAGTTGCCTTGCAAGCTCTTATACAAACTCAATACACCCTCTGCAAGTGTATAAAAGATTGATAAACAAACATACTCAGGTTTTAAGTAACTAAGGGCAGAGTAGGATAAATAAATATAGCAATGTGTTTATGTGCTTGAGTCGCATATAGTCTATGCAATTGATACTGCTGCAATGGTATCCCCTCCCAGAGATTCGAAATAATTCAAATTTCCAAGTTTTGTTTGTTTTTACTCAAATATAATCCCGACTTATAAGATTCCACACTCACAATTGCACTATTTTGTATGGTTAATATACATATATTTCGATTTGAAAGTGTATTTACTGTAACTGGCATTCCTAATTGTGTTCTTTAAACATTTTACAGTGCGACGAGGATCCTCCACACGCGTTCTCTCAGGTGTTTGTGCTGAAAGCCAACGCTGGCACCTATTATGTTGCTCATGATATTTTCCGCCTTAACATACACAACACAGCCTAAGCAACCCGCGCGCGCGAGAGAGAGAAAGAACAACAACATCCAAAGATGCAGCCAGACCTTGACAACAACAACAACAGCAACTATCATCACGACGAGAGCAACAATAAGAAGAAGAACAACAACAACATCTAGAACAACAACATCATCAATGGAAACATCTAAAAAGACGGCGTTGCGTACATATTTTCTCACGTTTATCAAACATGAGAAATCATACAAAAAAAAGAAAAAAAAAACAAAACAAAAACAACAATAAAATGTAATGTAACTACTAATAACATTGTAGAGAGAGATTTCCATGTGGACAGAGCTAATTGACCCGTCTCTGTGTGCGTGTGTGTCTGGTGGGCGGGTCACAAGCTAATTGTAATCACTTCTAATGCAGATTGTTTCTATATATAGTTTTTATTGACACAGAAAAAAAACGAAAAAAAATTGTATACACTTTTGGCTTAAGTTATAATGAATGAATGTTTAAATCAATTGTCAGTTGTGTCTCTTTGAAATCATTGTACAAAATGTCATGAAGTATCCTTGTTAAGTATAGATAATGTACGTATTTTCTTTTTAAATGCACGGCGTATATCGGGTGTTGAGCTGGGCTTTTCATATGAAACATCGATATTCATCGATGTAATATCAATGTTGCTGCAGCTCTAATCGAGTGTATCAGGATATCTCTGTCACTCTCACTTATCCCGAAATGTAAAGATCGCATCGAAGCCAAATAGCACGCCATTCACAATGGACAGGGATGCCTTGATTAGTGCCAAATCGCGTGTACGCGTCCTGAACGAAAACTCCCAGGCCTCGATAATAAAGACGCCGCTCGCCACAAAGAGAGCGCAGCCCAGGACACTGAAGAATATATCGATGCGCTTGTGTATCGGTGCGCGCATCAGTACGCCTGAGTAGGAGAAAGAGGGAAGAAGATGTATGTATATAGCAGTATATAGCAGTCTTGCAGCATATCTTACCTGCAAAAACCCCAATGACCACAATAATATAACCTGTGAAGGTGCCTGTCGCCATGAAGGATGTCATAATGTCGCGATCGTTAAAGCTATAGAAATGCAGCACGAGGCAGGCAACAGAAAAGGCCTAGAGATATGAACAAGATATAGTAAAGTATATATATATTCAAATATATATATTCAAATCTGGTTAGAACTCTTGAAGTACTTTGGGTATAAAAAGTTTCTTTACCAATTCCAAAAATTTGACCACATTCAGGCGGCCTTTACGATCGCCGTGCGACATTTTTGAAAGTGTATCGGTTTATCCAATTGATCCTATATCCAATATATGTATATCCTCTATATATCCTGTCACGTGCACCAGCGTTGTCTGTGGCTGTTTCTCCGGCAGTGACGCGTGCACACGGCGAAAGTGGAACGATCACTGAGCTGCACTCGCGGCCCCAACGAATGTTATGCAAATTTTGCACATAATGAATCATTATTTATGTTTTATAACAACAACAACAGCAGCAGCAGAAGCAGCAACAACAATGAGCCCATCCCCAATGTGAATGAGGCTGGGGAAGCGGGTACAAAATTAATTAATTACACTCAAGAATCGGGAGGAAAAAGACATTTCATTTTTGAAGTGCGCGCCGCCGCCTGTGGTTTTCTTTTGCGAAATCTCGAAAGAGAAGAGAGCGAAGAGGAACTGGAGGAGAGGGTGCTGGAGACTGCAATGCGATTGGGTCGACTCTTGTTGAAAAATTCTCAAATTGCATTCGGTATTTTTGTAGGGTCTGAACGGAGTTTATTGTACAGTTTACGCAGCATAATTGGAGGTCTCTTAATGGAGCAACCCCCTTCCGTAGCAAACTCGGCTATGCTCTAGTTTTCTCACTGCGAGATCTTATGGGTTGTCAGAGAAGTATTTTGTAAATCTGATCAGGGAATGGCAAACTTATAGTACACATATATACATATATGTATGTATTATACATTTATAATCAAAATGGTCATACATTATATTAAATATTGAAATGTATTATATTATATAATATGTTGATCTATCGTTCTATCCACGCATAACTATATCAAAACGAGAGTAACAGTGGGATACCCTTCGACCTATGTATCAGTGTAGTGTTATTTGTTAAATTCATACACATGCTTTAAAGTTATTCTCGACAGATGGCGCTTGCGCTTCGCACTCGCCCGCCTCCCTTGTTAGCTGTCCCAAGCACTTGTTTTTATGCTCATATTTACTTTCTTAAATAACTTCTGTGTTTGTTATCCGATCGGATTGCAATTTAGAGAATACGTAGATTTAGTTTAGTATATGTTAAAGTCAGAAAGTTGTATCTTTAATACAGTGCTTATAAATTGAGAACAAAAATTAAATGATTGATTTGCGGGGGCGGTGGGCGTGGCACCCAACATTTGAAATAAACTTGTTCTGCGCCTGGTACACAGAAGCCTTCATGCCAAATTTGGTGTCTCTAGCTCTTATAACTGCTGAGATCTGTGTGTTCATCTGGTCATCCGGACATCCAGACAGACAGGCATGGCTCAATCGACTCGGTTAGTGATCCTGAGCAAGAATATATATACTTTATGGGGTCTGCCACGCCTCCTTCTGCCTGTTACATACATTTGCACAAAGTTTTTTGACCATTTTCAATGGTCGAAGGGTATTAATATAATATGTTATATTAAATGTTGATCTATCGTTCTATACACGTATAACTATTACAACTATTATAATATATGGTATATACCCGCGTATAAATGTGAATATGTATACAAGATCCTTAATTCAGTTACATGTAAATTCATATAGTACACACTCCACGTCTTACAATATCCGTAATAATCGCAAAATATTTGAAAATTATAGATTGTTAGTTTTAATTATTTCATTTTGTTGTCATTGAGATTACTGGGATTATTATCTTTAATTCTGATTACGAAAATCGATTGCAAACACGCATCGCAGTTGATAAGTCTGGCATGTAATGAAAGTTGAGGAACTTCGATTGACAACCTGCTCGGGTAGAAACTGTTCCCAGTTCTCTTTCATTGAATAATCCATTCAACTATATAGTAAGTATGTTTAGCAAGTTGAGCATTTTCTATGTTTATAATCTATGTGGATTCTAGGCCAATTTTCAAATTATTCGCGTTTTACACGTTTTTTTTGTTTTCAATTTATGGTAATTACCGTAATTTGTTAGCTTTTGTATTGTCATTTAATAGTCGCATATGTACACTCGCCCGACTATGGTATACCCTGACATAGGGCGGGGAGGACGGTCAGCGTTGACAAGTTGCTTATCTTGCATGCAATCTGCAATCGTGTTGAAATATTTTATAGACTATACTATTGTGGGATTGACGTGTGTACTACAATATATACTATGTATACCCTGTAAATACATGTGGAATGTGACGCTGTAATGCCAGTTTAACCAGCTGTGGATCGCGACTCGACTTAGTCTTCAGGTGGCTTTGAACGCGAGACAATGCTGAATCCCGAGCTGATCTCTTGGCAGAACGATGTCTTTCGCTGCTATGTGGGCTGGACCGTCGTTTTGGTCCTCAAGATGTTTGCCATGAGTATGTTGACGGGTCTCTGGCGATTCATAAGATTGGTAAGTTTTGTTTTATTAACTTTCGTGTTGTCAGTATGACTGTGCGATTTTCACGGCACACACACACACATGATTTGTCGCTCTCTGCAAGTTCTCAGGAGAGAGCAACGTTCAGTGGGCCGTGAGAGCCCAAAAAAGCATTGCCAGAGCAAGAGAACGGGAGAGAGCCGGCATATAATGAGAGATTACGCTGTGCTCACCTCAGTTGAGCTGCCGCAACGCACGAGAACGGAGGTGTCTGCCTAACGTACAAAGTTAAATTTAATAAAGTATATTAAATATACCAATAAAAAAAATCAATTATGAGCTTGGAACTGTTGAGCCTCACCAACCCGGTGTTCAAGAGCTACACCTTCTGGGCAGGTGTTTTGGTTATTAAAATGCTGTCGATGTCGTTGCTCACAGCCATCCAACGCTTCAAGACCAAGGTAAGAGCGACGGGGAGCATCTTTCTGGAACTGGACCTGGGCCTGGGCTTGGGTCAAAGTCCGGTGTCATGGGTGAAAGCGAAGGCCACAAGAGATTGCAGACATTCGCGTTCCGCGTGTAATATTCGCATGCATTATGACACAACTCGTTTTTTTATTGTTATTGTTGTTCATTTCAGACTTTCGCCAATCCGGAGGATCTGATGTCGCCGAAACTGAAGGTAAAATTCGATGACCCCAATGTAGAACGTGTGCGTCGTGCGCATCGCAACGATCTGGAGAACATTGTGCCCTTCTTCGTTATCGGTCTCCTCTACACGCTGACTAATCCCAGTGCCTTTTTGGCGATAAACCTCTTCCGCGCCGTCGGCATTGCCCGCATTGCACACACACTGGTGTACGCCGTTGTTGTGGTGCCGCAGCCGGCGAGAGCACTCGCCTTCTTTGTGGCACTGCTGGCGACCGTCTACATGGCTCTCCAAGTGGTTATCGCCGCTGCATTTTAAGCATATTATGCTGAAGTTTGTTTATACACAGTCTATTTTTGTACGCGGGGCTGGTGTCTGTTTGCAGCGCACACGAAATTTATGAGTATAAATATATATTAATTTTTTTTTATTAAACTATAATTTTTTATTTACACATACTTCAAAGCGGTTTCTGCAAATCATGTTTTGAATTACCATATGAGGTTGGTAAAGTTCAATTGATAACTTTCGTAATAATTATTTATCGATAAGTATTTTTGGTATTTTATTGTAATTGGTGGTGCTTTTTGGACTAGTTGGCAACTCTATGAAGTCTTAGGCATGCCGCAAACGAATTTGATGATCTGGCAACCAATTGGTTGGCAGCACTTTTTAAAGAATATGGAAAACAAAAGAAATTTGTTGTTGACGTGCGTAACGTTATGTACAATATTTCTCCATTAGATATGGACGTATATATTTTGAAGAATGTAGGCTAGTTGTTTAATCTCACACAACTTGCAACATAAGCAGCTCATTCCTGAACAAAAATCAGTAGTCAAAAACTCGTCATAGACTCCACAGCATAAATTACACCTGGAGAAATGGGCAACGTCATACGGACTCTACTAGGACGAGGTGGTGGTTACCGAGGTCCCGGATATGGTCCATGGGGGCCATGGGGACCTGGATCATACCCAGGGGCATACCCAGGCCATTATCCAGGTGATTACGATAGGTGGGGTGCCAGACCGCAAGAAACATCTGACGAGGATAAAGAAAAGGAACAAGAACAGGATCAGGATCAAGACCAAGACCAGAGTGATTCTACACCAGAAGAGCCACCGCCAGATCAGGCAGATGAACCGCCGGATAATTCCTATTCAGAACCAGAACCAAGTTCGCCACCTGATTCAGACTCCTCCGATCAGGGTGGGAACGATTCGATGAATTCTCTAGATCCCAAATCACGTTTTCATTTCGATTGGGATTACGATTTGAAGAAAGAATTTTTCTAGCTTTTAAAAGTACTTAAACCATTATATAAGCGAACATCTTTTGTGTAGAAGACGGCAATATTAATCTGAATCCCACTGCAAATTAAAAGTGAAAGTAGTAAGGTAAAAGTAGTCTTTATATTGCATAGTGCATGCCTTCGAAAGTTTTTTAGACTTGGTGGCAACTCTTCCAAGTTTTCAGATCAAACCTGTGGTGACAACTCTTCCAAGTTGTCAGATCAAACCTGTGGTGGCAACTCTTTCAAGTTGTTAAATCACGCCCGATTGCTGCCGTTAGGTCTGGATTTACAGAGATTGCAGTCGTGACCAAAATGATTCCAATTCATCGAATACCTTGTAATAACTAATAAAATGTATAGAATCGTCAAATTTACTTTTAATGTTTCTTTATTTAGAGAATAACTAAAATACATATATTAAAATTTGGATTTCGCATCAACATGAATAATGTTATGAATAATGTTAAGTAACACTTATGAAACAATTTTTTTTTTTTTCTATCGCATTCTTAAAGCCTCATGCTGCCTATATCCCCATCGTTTTGGGCACCTTCAATTGTGGTTATCGCCACAATCAGTAATCATTGCATCGTCTAAAGTCTCCGGCTCATCCAGCTCCATTGCCTCTATGTCTCTGACTTCTTCAATTCGATTGTGCAGTTCCTCTCCTCCCTCCAGCTCTTGGCGTCCAGATTGCCAACGCCTTATATTTGCCAAGAAACGACGCAAGGCATTGTTAATTCTCTTAGAACCTAGAAACTTGGCGGACTGACGTTTTGTACGGATTTTGATTACTTTGCCAGGATTTTTGGCAATGCGATTCCTTTTGGCAAGCGATTTCTGAAACGAGAAAAATACCAAATCTTGCTTAGATCCTGCGAGACTTTTCTAGGATCAATTTTAAATTTGGAGCTTACAGATTCATCACCATTTACATCCATTTTTTCAAAAAAATATAAATATATATAATATTATTTTTACTGCCTTATGGAAAACGTGTGCTCGTGTGTTCGTTAATGTAACTTAACTCAATGAGGTCGAGCAGTATTCGACTGAATGTTGACAATTTGCGCACAGTTTACTTTAATTCCCAAATAAATCAAAAAATTAATTTAAAAATGGTGTAGAGTTGAATGGTATTGTGTATATTCAATAGATTGTCTCACTTTGATGGGCACTGATAAGTCTAAAATCAAAACTGGTTTTTATATTAAAATCTGCACTACGGCCGATTGTTCCTAGGGCAGCTATATGTTATAGTAGTGCGATTATGATACAATTTTATATGCATATTATGTATATAGAAAAAGTAAGATGTAGTAAATTTGGTTGCAATATCTTAATAATTAACTAAGATAGGCCGATAGTTTGTATGCCAGCTATACGATATATGGGTCCGATCCGGCTTGTTCCGACTTATATACAGCGTGCATTAATAAGAAGCATGTGTGCCAAGTTTCCTCAAGATAGCTCTGAAATTGAGAGACAAGCTTGCATTGCATCAGACGGACACACGGACTAACGGATACACGTACAGACGGACAGTGCTAGTTTGATTTCTCTGTCGATGCTGATTCAGCATATATGTATATACTTCATAGTTTCGGAGTTGTCTCCTTAGGTGCGTTGCATACTGCTGTCCAAAGTGAATATACTCTCTCTGCAAGGGTATAAAAACAGACTAACAGAGGGAGATAGATGCAGGCTGCAAGTGTGTGTGAAAGAGGAGATGGTACTCGTACACTCTGTATTTCAAGTTGTTTTTCCATTTAGCAAAGCCTATGGAGAGAGCTCTGTACATACATACATTTGCATACAGTCTGGCCCAAGCAATTACAATTCATGATGCTGATCAAGAATATATATCCTTTATTGGGTCTGCCACGCCTCCTTCAGCCTGTTACATATATTCGCACAAAGTAAGTATCTTCCTTTTTTAACAACTTAGGTGTAAAACATTTAAACGAGTAGAGCAGTAGCTGCCCAGCCCTATTTTAAAGTGTTCTCACTTCTTGCATTTGCACATGATGCTGCACAGTGGAAACGCATTTCTTGCGAACCGCGAGTTTTGAACAGTGCGAGCTTTCAGAGGACACAACAAAAGCTGCCACCTGTCACCTTAACAGCGCGCTGTTACAGCGCTGTTATGCCACTGTTAGGACGAACAACTTGTTGGCGCTCGATAACGAGGACGAGAGGCGTTCGTTGCGAATTCAAATTCATTCGTCAACAGACCCTCGTGCGATTCGGTTCAGCCTCTCAGCCTCAGTCGCAGCCGCTGTCGCAGTCGCAGTCTCAGTCTCGGTCTCAGTCTTTGGTAGCAGCTTATCAGCATCAGTCGATGATTTCAATACGAAGCAGAAGTGACTACAATAAACAACTACAACAACAACAGCAGCAGCAACAACAACAACAACAAGAGCTTGACGCGCGCACGCCTAACGGTTTGAATTTGAAAAGAAAATTAAGTGCATGTGTCTCTGTGTGTGTCTGTGTGTGTGTGAGTGTTGATTACTGTTTTTTTGTTTGTTTTTTTGCTGTGCCAAAGCCAAAGAAATAAAGTGACCGAAATTATGCCGAGAGTTGATTGAATATTATCGTAAAACTCGAAAAAGTTTTTGAATTCCATTGGGAATTGTTGAAATTATATACATAAATATAAAGCTACCTGGAAGTTGGGTGAACTACAGCAAAGAGGAAGAAGAAGTGTAAGTAGAGTTTTTTTCATTAAAACACAATTTATAATCATATTTTACATATCAATTAAAATTTGACACGATTTGAACTAAATCTGAGCAAATCATCGAAGGTTGAATTAATAAAGTGCTCCCAAAAGTGCTTCCAAAATACTCCCTAAATTGTTGGCTTTAAGTACTTTTTGTTTTTTCCCCTTTTATACCCTTGCAGAGAGAGAGTATATTCATTTTGGGCAGCAGTTTGCAACGCACTGTAGAAGCCAACTCCGAAGCTGAATCAGCATCAACAGAGGAATCGAACTAGCACTGTCCGTCTGTACGTGTGTCCGTTAATCCATGTGTCCGTCTGTTGCAATGCAAACTAGTCTCTCAGTTTCAGAGCTATCTTGATGAAACTTGGCACACATGCTGCCTGTTGCTGCATGCTGTATATAAGTCGGCTCGAGCCGGATTCGATCGATATATCGTACAGCTGCCATATAAACTATCGGCCGATTTTCGTTGTTTGGCAAGATATTGCAACCAAATTTACTACATGGGCTTTTTATTATATATAAAATATGCATATAAAATTTCATTACAATCGCACTACTATAGCATATAGCTGCCATGGGAATAATCGGCTGAAATGCAGGCTTTTGTATAAAGACCAATTCTGATTTTAGAAACAACTAAACCTATCACTGCCAATCAATGTGAGATATCATTTTGAACATAAACAAAACCATTCAATTCTGCACCATTATAAAGCTAGTATTGGCACAATCGGCGCATATAAGACTCTGCAAGAGTATAGAACCTTCGGCATGCCGTAGGTAACCTTTCTTCCTCGCTTTCTTTTTTGATTTTAACTCGCGCCATCTTTAATATTCATTTGCGAATCGAACCCAAGTTGGCATTATAAATAAATGGCTTGTGGTAGCTTCTGCTTCTGCTTCTGCTGAAAGTGAATGTGAGAGAGAGCTGAGCTTGAGGTTTTTACTTCATTAATTTCCCCCGAAAATATTAGGGAAAAACCATAAGAGCGAGAGAGCGAATGCTAACTTCAACTGTCGCTTTTCCTCAACAATTTTCAAGCAATTTTGCTTAATTGCCTTCGCAGATAATAAATCATTTTCTTTGCCCGTTCGCCCGTACACCCGTTCGCTTTTCCCCACCTCTCCCCATCCCTTTCTTCCCTCTCTACCTCTCTCTTTCGCACACTGACTTGGCAAAGCCACCACCTACTTGACGCTGAGCTAAGCAGGCGAGGACAGGTAGAGAAATTCGCCATGAAGGGAGGGGAGTCGGGGCGGGTGGATCCTCGTTGTTGTCTTAGTCGCGTTGTGCTTTGGATGCTCCTTTCATTTTTGTTGTTGTTGTTTTTTCTATATATTTTGTTGCGACGTTATCTGTTTTTGCTAATTAACTTGGCTGCTTGTCGCTTGTCGTGCGACAGAGAGAGAAAGAGAGAGAGAGAGAGAAAAAAGGCGCACAGAAATATAAACAGAACGAGCCAAAAAGTTGAACGAGCCACGCTTGAATTTCTGTGGAATTCGAAAATCTCATTAAAATGTTCGGCAAGCCTATCCTTTGTCAAGTGTGAGAGAGAGAGAGAGAGACAGAGAGAGAGAGAGAGAGAGTAAGAGAGAAAACCCCTTAACATAAAAGGAAGCAAATCAACAAGAGCAACAAGGGTAAAGAATCAGTGACAATTGCCTCATAGAGGCGGCGGATAATATTGTTTATTGTAGTCCGAGGATTTGTTCTACCTCTCTACACCTTTCCCTCTACCTCGCTCTACCTCCCTCCACCTCTCTTTACCTCTTTCTTCCTCTCTTTAACCCCCTCTCTCCATCTCTACCTTCCCTCTCTTTCTCTGTTTTCGAGCTTTCACTTAGTCAAATAGACAATTTTTGGAAGCTGCCTGTACAGACAAGGTACAAGTTCATTGGAAATCTAAACAGCAGCAGCCGGGAATGGGGGAGGAGTTGGAGTTATGCGGAGGCAAGGTTAGAGGGAGAAGGGAAAGAAGGGGGGGGTAGATGTGGGTTATGTTAACTTGGCGTATGCGGAATTTAAATAAAATTTTTTGCTTGCGAACATTTATTTACGTTGCGGCTGCCAGTTACTGTTTGTGTTTTACAGTCATTCCCCCTTTTCCTCTCTCCCCCCCTCTCGCTCTATCTTCCTCTATCTATCTCTTTCTACACATACAATACGATATGCGTGTGCATGTATCCAAATATGCTTCCCAAATCCAAGCTCGAAAATACTCGTAATTATTTGTGCCATCAGCGGGAATATCGCATCAAAATAAGCCAAAAAAAACTGCCAAATTGTAAGAGTTTTCTCATGTATATAGCTACAATTGATATACGAATATATTATGGTAAGGTTTTCAAGGACATGAATTCTTTTAATTGGTTTCGCTTTCTGTTTCTGAGCTAGTTCTGTTTTATGTGTGATTATAAATTATTTTTCATGTTAGAATATTCTGTTTGAATTGGTTCTACAAGGTTTCGGTTCCAAATTTAGTTCTTTAGTTCCAATTTCTTGTTGTTCTTTTTGGAACAAGTTGGGGCTCCTTTTCCAGTTTGTGTCGAAAGTGCAGTAAGCATTGAAGTGTAATTAACTAACTATTTAAGGACTCGGTTCCGGTTCTGGTTCTGGTTCCGTTACCAGTTCCGCTTTTAGTACTAGTTCCAGCTTCAATTCCAGTTTGAATTTTTATTCAGCAAGCAATTAAGTGCAATTAACGACCTATTTATGATTGGTTCCGGTTCCAGTTCCAGTTCCAGTTCCAGTTCGCGTTCCGTTACCCATTTGTGCCTTAAGTGCAGTATGCAATTAAATGTAATTAACTTATTATTTAAGGACTCGGTTGCGGTTCCGTTTCCAGTTCCGGTTCCGTTTCCAGTATTAGTTCTAGTTCCAGCTGTAATTCCAGATTTATATTCTGTTCAACAAGCAATCGAGTGTAATTAACGTACTAGATATGACTGGTTCCAGTTCCAGTTCCAGTTCCAGTTCCAGTCCTAGTTCCCGTTCCAGTTCCGTTTCCAGTTCCATTTCCAAATCCAGTTACGGTTTGAATTCTGTTCAGCAAATAGTTAAGTGTAATTCAAGTACCATTCAGTGACTCCGTTCCGGTTCCGGTTCCGGTTCCTTTACCAGCTCCAATTCTAGTTCCAGTTTACATTCTATTTAGCCAGCAATTAAGTGTAATTAACGTATAATTTAGGAATCGGTTCCGGTTCCGTTTCCAGTTCCAGTGCCGGTTCCAATTATAGTTCTATTTCCGGTAAGCTTTTGTCTTCCCATTGTAAAGTCACGCTGAATAATGTGCTATAGTTGCTGCTTCCGTTTGCGCTTTAGAAACTATGATTAACAGTTCCGGTTCCGGTTCCGGTTCCAGTAAAAGTGACTTTTTTGTATATACAAATCATACTCTCACACACACACACTCACACTCACTCTGCAACGGTCACCTGTGAATCGTCAAACTCTCATCGCCATCATTGTCGCCAGCCACGCCCACTGCGCCTCCTGCTCGCGCTGCTGCCGTTTGTCGTGCCTCGCTGTCATTTTGCATCGCAAATTAATTGAAACATGAAATTATAATTGCATTTTTTGTGCACATTACACGTTCAACTCCAGCGCAATGGCGAAAAATGCCCAAATAAGGACTGGCATGTCCTGCCCCGACCCCCTGCCCCTTGTCCCTGCCACTGTCTCTGTCTCTGCCCCTGCCCCCGTCGTTGTTGATGATACAACTTGCCACAAAAAAGCCAAAAGCAAAACGAAAAATTATAATTAAATAACAACTAACTTTTTTGCGTAGCAAGGGCTGCCAGGGGAGTGGTTAGGAGAGAGGGGGGGTGTCGGCTTCCCATGTGCTGTAACCAGTTACAGGCAACAGCTTGGTCAGGATGTGGATCATAATTCACTTGGCTTCCATAGAGTGTGGCCGAAATGTGTCAACAACGGGAGACCAGGGCCAGAATATGAGTGCGACAACAAACTAAGGTCGTCGAGGACACACACACACACATGTCTCTGTCTCTCTCTCTCTCGCTCTCTCGGTGTGTGTGTTAAAAAAATAAATGGATGGAAAAAGGGTATATTAAGTTTGGAAAAGTCTAACAGACTCAAGCGTTGGCACTGTGACACAATTTTCAATTTCTATTGGTCAAATTTGTTGAATAATAGAAGTTAAATATATACTTAATACATCAGCGTAACATCTTAACAGTTATTTACTATGTTAAGGCGACAGCTGTAAAGAGTAACAGAATGTTATAATATTTAATCTAACTAAAATATTTTGATAAACTTTTTCTTTTGGCAATTACTCAGCAAGTTTCTTTTAGAAGAATGAATTCTTTTTAGAAATCAAGTGTTATTTTATAATTATAATAATAATAATTAATATATATTATATATATATGTTACATGTGTCGTATATGTAGTTAATAATAACATAAATATAACTTACATAACCACTAGAGTGCTGTACACAAACAATTGTTGTTAGTGTTAAGAAATGGGAAATAATGTAAGAATAAGATAGAAGAAGTTGTAATCATTTCTAGAATAAAGTTGACATATTATTGATAGATAAAGGGAGATCTGAGATACACCCAGTGTATCACAAGTTGACTGGTCCAAAGATGAACGTACAGAGACACTTGGGCAGTCAAGCAGACGACTTGCTTTAGTGAAAATAGAAATTTAAGAAAAAAAGTGTAAAACCAATGTTCAAAATCAAATAATTGATAGGATAAACTTGTCTTCAACATACATGTACATATTTTGATATAAGCTTTAACTAAAATATTTTGTTAAAATACATCTTTTATATTATTTTAAACAAAAGTTTCATGTAAAAAAGAACAAATTGAAAAGGCAAACCTAAATATAAATCTCTATACTTTTTATAAAAGTTTTCTTGCGTCTCCTTCGGGCATAATTGATAGGGGTAGATTATATAGTTTATATCTGGAATTTGTCAGAGGCAGAGCAACAACAGTATATCCCAGTAAGTTTTAACATTTACTATATCTTATATATGTATATCTTAATGTGGAGCGTAGAGTAAATTTATTTACTGAATGTGATTTCATTGAGTCACACATTCTGCACAGTTTCATTAATTGTTTTTGCCCTTACATGAGTTAAGTCGGCTATAGCTGCCCTATAAATCACTGTGTATATGTGTGATATATGTTAAAGATATGTATCTATAGTATTTCTAACTCACTGTGTATATGTGTGATATATGTTCAAGATATGTCTCTGTAGTATCTGGTCAGCAACGCAGATGGATGAGGCGCGGATTGCCTTCAGCTCAAGAGCAAGTGTTGCTGCCTTGCGTGCATTGTCTGTGTGAATGATTGCGTGCCTGCATGTGTGTGTGTTAGTGTGTGCTTGAGTTTGTTAGTGTGTGTGTGCAATGGGTATGTGACAGGCGGTTGTCATTTTGTCGTTTGTAATGCGCGCTGCGTGAGACAAAATACAAAAGTATCATGTCTCGCAACAATAACTTATATGTAAGTAACATAAACAATGTGACACCTGCACATTTGCGAGCTGAATAGAACTTGCACACACGCACAGATACACACAGATACACCCACACATACATATACGCATACATGCACACACACAGAGAGACAAACATGCTGCGCAGAGAATATTCATAAATTTTTGAAATAATTGTTTACAGACAGACGATTTGCATGCGACTGAGAAGGCACAGACACACACACACACACCCACACACTCATAGTAGTTGCTGCATGTGACAGATGAGCCATGTGAATACACTCATTCACTCGTGCACTCACATGGCGCGCCTTGAGGGACGCGCGCGTGGAGCTTTGGAGCCCAAAAAAAAAAATGCAATTGCACTCAAAGCGAATGCGCTGCGGCTTGAGAGAGTGTGTGTGGGTGTACTTGTATGTATCTGTGTGTGTGTATTTTTATATATGTAAGTGTGTGTGTGGGCTTATGTCACAAGTTAGTTCATGGGCGATTTATTTATTATTTATTCCTGCCACTTCATTTGCTTCAGCTTGAGTTTTTCTGCGGCGCCGCAAAGTATGCTACGAAATTTCTTTGCTTGGAATATAAAGAAAATGAAATAAGAACAAAACAAGAAAGGCAAACAAACTCACATCGCTTTTCCACACCATTGAGTAGCTCTTTAATTCCATAAGTATCCGATTAAAATTTCGCTCAGTTCGCCGACAATTTTAATCACTTTGCATCGCGTAGTTTGAATATTTTTATGGCCAGCAAGCAGCAGCATCAATTAAACACTTTGCCAGCCACTCGACCAGCCAACAGCGGCAGGCGAACATACACTTGAATGGTAGAGAGGGAGGCGAAGAGGGGGGAGCAAGAGGTAGGGGCGTGGCATGGTAGATTTGCGCAGTTATAGTCGGGGACCAGTTGATGGGTTTCTTGCTCAGCAGACGAAACGCAGCTAAACGGCAAACTTTCTAGTGCACTTGATAAGCTGCAGTTGTGTGTGTGAGCATGTATGAGTGTGAGAGTGTGTGCATTCGAGTGTGTGCAGCAGCTAAAACGGCAAAAACACTGGGCAATTGGCCAGAGTGCGCTCAGAGTGCACCTTAACACAAAGTGCTCAGCATTAGACTGGTATCTCGTGTCTGGTCTGCTATCCCCGGTGTGGTCTTCTTCCCCTCCTCTTTCTCCACTCTGCTTCCCTTGCCTTTGCCTGGCCTTGGTTGGCAATGAAAAGTGGCAGCTGCAGAAGTGCAACTGTGTGTGTGTGTGCAGCTTGTAACTGTACTTTGTGACTTGTAAAACATTCGTTGATTCGTTAATGTCACTTATGCAATTTGCCCAGAAATCTCCTGTCTGCGCTTAACATTTCTGTGTGCGTGAGTGCGGGGCGGGGAGTGTGTGTGAGGGCGTCTGTGTGAGTGTGAGAGAGGGCGTGTAAATGCTGCTATCACTTGATGCTTAGAGGGAGTCGACTGCGTGTCCGTGTCTTTGTACCATATGTATCCCCCATCTCAGCAAGCTCCTTCACCCATCGCAAATTATCGATAACAAATCACAAATTAGAGGCTATTTTTGAATGTTATCTGGTGCAGCTCATTCGATTATTTCATGCCAACTCTTGCTTTATTGAGTAACTGATTTTATAAAATGTTTAAATTGAAGCTCTATTTGATTAGGGCATAAGTAGTGCGACCTATAAGATCTATGTTAACCCCGCCGATTATTAATGCTGTTTTTCTATGTAATGTTCCATGTTACATGTGCTATTCATTTAATTTAACAGTAAAATTAGTATACACTTCTTGAGCTCTTTTAATGCCTAAAGGGTGTTTAAGTGTACACTGATTTGTGCAACTGACTTCTTTCTAAATATATGATCAAATTCCAAAGAAAAGGATTTTAAATTAATAATATAAAGATGTATTTGTGCTGCTGCATTTAACAAGTGTTTCGAGAAAATTTGCAAACATTAACAGTTGCTTAACAGCTGCTTAACATTAGATTAAACAGCAGCTTAGAACATATATTCGAACAGCTGATTCTAAATGATATGGCAACCTTAAATTTTTAAATATTTAAATTAAGCAGGCGATAGTTATCGATATGGTGATCTTACTTATAATATCGTATGTGTGTTTGTGCGTGCAAGTATCTGGGCACACTGAATCGGAGGACAGTTACAGCATACGCCTTGGGCAAACCACGAGTTGTGGAACATTTAAATTTAAAAATTAAAAGGGAATTACATACAATTTGTTTATGACTCGCACCTAGATCAAGAGACACACACGCATTTGTGTTTGTGCCATAAGTTGCCACCCGTCTCTCTCTCTCTCCTGTGTCCTTTTCTCAGCTCCACTTGCCCTTTTTTTGGTTAAGGTATCTGGCTAACATGCGGCCTGGCCGAAGGGATATTTGCTGGTCGGACATTGTGTTTGTGTTTCTTGTTTTGGACAAGGTTAATTTGACGCAGAATTGCCCTTTTCATTTTCTCCCATCTCCCCTTCTCCCTCTATGGGTGTGTGTGTGTGTGTGAGTGCGGGTGTGTGCGTGCCTTTTTTCTTTTAATTACACTCCGGTTATTGCTGGCAGGCAACTGACACGCCCCCAATGCAAAAGGGCTGCTGGTTTGGCGTTTGCCTGGCTGGTTAAATACTTTACGCTCGACGTGGCACCAACAGCAGCAGCAGCAACAGCAGCAGCAGCAACAGCAACAGAGGCAACAACAACAACAAAAGCAACAACAGTAAAAAGAATTCGAAAGTTAAGTGAGCTTGCAAGAACGGGGCCAACATTGGCGGCAAGAACAACACGTATGCGGTGTGTGCATGTACATATGTGTGTATGGTATATGTGGCACACAGGTGCATTAGTACACACACACAACCACACACACACACACACACTCACACACACACACCCACATACCATTCACTCACTCATTCCATCAGCAATAGTGCGACACTATTTGCAGGCAACAAACTAGTTCCCCCGCCTTCCCTTCCTCCTTCCCATCCCCCTTCCTATTGCCAGCTTATCCCCTACCCCAACTGTCCTCCTTCCTCCTCCTTCTCTTCTTCTCATCCCATGGGAATCACAGCAGCCGCAGCTCAAAAATATCATTTACTGTTCACAATTGTCAAAGTTTATCAGCGTGTGTGCGTTTACTTTTTGTGCTCACTGTGTTTGTGTGTGTGCGCGTATTGTTTCTGTGCCTCGTGAGTTTCGTTTTTGCATTGTGATTTTTTAATGATTGCACTACGTTGCATTGTTGTGCTCTCGCCTATTCTCGACTGTATCCTGCGTAGGAGGTTTGTGTAGTTTGTATTTCGAATTTTGGCGGCATGAGTGAAAAAAGCACTTAAAAGCCTTGTTGGGCATGTCTAAAGGGGAGGTAAGTGAAGTGGGGGAAGTAGGGGAGTAGATGGTGGGTAGTGCAGTGAGTGGATAAAGCAACTCGACTACATTGCGCATCCAATAATTGAAATCAATATTCGGTAGTTGGTGATGAATGTTTGTCAAACTTAGAATACGGATGTCGTAGATTTTGACTTTGCTGAATCGTAAACAAAGTAAAAAAGTAATTTCTTTAGTTAGTTTTAAGTTCAATAGTTATTATAATTATTTTATTGTTAATTTGTAGTAGAGAAATGAAAATAAAATCAGACAATAAAGCAATAGCCTATGCACAGTGAATGTGAAAGTGGATATAGTATTCATCTTAGGTTAACACATGTGCAGGCATGCCAAAAAAAAACTATAGCATACTAGCAGGGGCACGTAGCACTGCTGCGCGTTGCTAGAAACTTAAGGTAGTTCCATGTTTATTGTTCGATCGTATTGCAATTTCGAGAAAAGATAGTTACTAGAGCTAGCTAAATATATTTCAATGGCATAAAGTTGTATCTTTTATACGTCGCACACAAATCGACTTGAAAAATGCAATTAATGATTTATATAGGCGGTGGGCATGGCATTTTAAATTTGAACTAAACATTAGCTGCTCGGGAAATGCAGAAAGCTTCATGCCAAGTTTGGTACCTCTAACTTTTATAACAGCTGAGAACTGTGTGTTCATACAGACAGACTATTGATACTGATCAACAATATATACCCTTTGTGAAGTTGAAAAGTAGTAATATATGTAATATTTGCAGTAGAAGATAACCACGAACTGACATAAATGTAAATGATATTTGAATTTCATAAACATCGTAAAGAAACAATACAGAAATCATGAATGAAATTGTTCGAACGATGTCTAACATATTCGATACCGTTTTTAGCAATGATTCGATCGAAGCTAAAGCGATTTTATCTTAAAACTACTCTTGCTCTAATCCTATTCAAGTGTAAAATGCATAGGCAAAAAAACAAAAGAATTTGCAATTTAAAAATAAACGAGAAAAACTGAAAATTCCAAATAAATATTTCAAAATGCTGGCAAAGTTATTTAGAATTCCATCGATGAAAAAAGAGAGAAATTCCCAACGTGTTTGAGGCTTTCTGTTTTTTTTTTTTTTTTTTTTATTGTATTTTGTTCTGCGTGTAATCGTTTTCGGGTATTGGAGTCCAATTGCAGCTTTTCAATTGGCCAATTGAGCGATTGTCCATTATCTGGGAGCTCAGTCAGGCTCGGGCTCCGCCTCTGCTTCCGCATCGGCCTCGTTAGGTTATGTGTGTGTGGCAGGCACGTGTGGCACAGAGCTACTAGTGTGCAGTGTGTTGTGCGTACCACAAAATGAAAATCAAAATGAAAATCAAGGTTCAACAAATATCAACTTGGCCTCGGCTTGTTTGCGAAAACTTTCGCTCGCCCCAGTGCGAAGTTGTGCCTTTGCCTCTGGTCATGGGCATGGGCGTGGGCGTGGCACAGTTGGTTGTGTTATGTGGGTGTGGCCAAGTATTGCCAGCTATTGAAATGCAACAGCCACACGCTGCACTGATTGGCCTGGCCCCGGGGAACGGGCGCTGTGCAGTCGGGCGTAGTTGTCGTGCGCCTACGCTGCGTATACTCAACGCGTGCAACGCGTCGCACTGCTGTCGACGCAGACAATTGCCGCAAAGTGCGTTTCATATTGCAGCTGGTGCGCACCCTTTGTCCCCAATCCCACCGAGAGTCGAGTCCAACTATTCGCATTGCCATTTATTAGCTGGCCATGTTGATATAGTTTCATTCATTCCGTTCTCTCTCTCTCTCTCCACCCTCTTACCTCTCCCCTCTTCTCTCTGCCAATGGTTTTCCTTTGCTTTCCCTTTCCTTACCCTATCATGTGACCCGACTCCCAGGTGGATCGAACCGTTGTTCGACAACATCATTACGGAAAGTAGCCGCTGCGGACTGAAGAACTGATTTATAGAGTGCTTTTTCACTCCCCTCCCTTCCCTGGCACGCTGTGCAGGCTGCTGCTGCTGCTCTCCGAAACCAATAATCGCACTCAACTCAGACTCAGCCAGCTAGCAACAGCAACAATGCGTACAGAAGCGGATGTACTGTTGCGTGGAGAACTACGAGCATTATCCAAGTTTCGGCAGCATTACAATTTCCCGAGTTGAAGATTGAAAATCTGCATGAATTTTGCATGCAGCTGCGAAAGTTTCATCACCCCAAACGGAAAAGTTCGTGAATTATGCAAATTTAAAGTAAACACAACTTGAGTTTTCATTGTACAAAACACACAAACGCACACACACACACAGATACATACAGCCAAGCACATGTGTGAGTGGTAAACATGTTTTCATTCTCATGCAATTAGAAAAATCAAATTGAAGAGCCTGATGAGCTTTCTCGTTAATTAACTGCCGGTAGATTTTGACTAGCTGTCGACCTAATTGAAAACTTTTAATTCAAATTTCATTTGAGGTGCTATAACTTTGGGGGGGGTATGGAGTGCATGTACCACACAATATGTAGATAGGTGGTGCTGCACATATGAAGATATTGCTGAAGGTATGTAGTGCTGTACATATTATATAAAGGAAGTGCTGTATACCTAAAATATACCATTGGCCGGTAGTGCTGTAGATATAAAGGTATTGCTGTAGGTATGTGCCGGGTAGTGTTGTATATATAGTAATGTTAGTGCTCTGGGCATATTGCTCGGTAGTGCTGTACATATAGAGGTAGTGTTGGAGGTATATCGCCCGGTAGTGCTATACATATAAAGGTATTGCTGGAGGTATATCGCTCGGTAGTGCTGTACATATAACGGTAGTGCTGTAGATATTTTACCCGGTAGTGCTGTATATATAAGGGTTGTGCTGTAGGTATATTGCCCGGTAGTGCTGTACATATAAAGGTAGTGCTGTAGTTATATTGCCCGGTAGTGCTGTACATCGAATAGGCAACCAATAAATGAAATTATCGATGTATTTGCTTTGACTGAATTCGATGAAAGTATTGACAAGGAGAAATGAGAACGTAGACTCCTAAAACAAGTAATGAAAGCTACATTCAAGAGCACCCTATAGCCAAATACCCTTCGTCCAATTTTAAAAAGGCGTTATAAGCTCTTCCGTCCTCTGTTGCTTTATCATTTTAAAATTTAAGACTTAGATTTTCAAAGGTTGTGGGCGTGGCAAGCAGTATTTAAAATTCATTTAATAACATACAGAAATCTACAAGCTAAATTCAGCGGCTTTAGCTTTTATTAAAGCTGACATCTGTTTGAGTACAAGAAAAGTTGTGAGAGGCGAACAACAACTTGTGTTCTATGAAAGAGCATAACGAGTCACTTAATTGCTAAATGAAAAGATTTTTAAATTGTTAGCAAAGACAATCTTGAAAAGTTCTTTCAAACTCTACTACAAACCCTAGAGCAGTTATGTCGGTTATTAAACGATGCCACAACCGATGCACAAGCTAATCGCTTTTCCAATTAAGAAACTTGTAAGTAGGCGAATATACTATGTGTATGTGTTTATTTTAACTCAAAATACATAACTAACTAAGAGTGGACAGTTTGTTGTACTCTAACATAGTTTGTTCTTGCAGTGGGGACAATAACTTTTGTACAAAAAGGAATCCAAATTAATCCAAAGTAGAACTTTTTAATAATTTTCCATTTTTATGTAAAACACTTCAGGCAATTTTCCTAAACCTGATTATACACTTACATTCTCGTCAAGAGTATTAAGACTTCGATGCGATGTCAAAGATATCGCGATGTTGCTTCCTTCCATTTTGTTTTAGTTAATTTTACTGGTTGCCCAGAGCTATAGATAAAGTTAAATACAGATCCATCTGCCGAGAATTTCAATTGAAACAAGTCTGAGTTTGAGTGCAGCTGTGAGTGCGGGTGTTAGTGGTGAGTGTGAGTGCTGGTGTCAATGAGCTGCTGGTGGGGACACAGTCGAAGGGCAGCTGGAAAGGGCACCCAAGTGAGCACTCGGTGACAGCACGAATGTATAACGGTACGGCTGGGTACAAAGCCATAAAGCGCTTATGCCCAGGGGCCAAGCGTACAAACTGGCCAGCACCCGGAATCACTATCTGAAGAGGAGAGAAAACCAAAAGAGAGAGAGGGGCGTGGCGGAGGCAGAACAAGGAAGGCTCAGCGTGTTTAGCTCGCTCAGTGTTCAGTTTAGCTAGAGTGTTGTACGCTATATGCATGATATACTGCACCCTGTACTCATTTAGGCAATATGCCATGCACAGCGGATAAGTAACTCTACAAGACTGTTCCCAATTTATGATCTGTAGAGTTATTTAAGTATAACAATGAGAATATCAAGGTTTCTTTTAGCCTTTTTCTCTATTTCTGCATTATATAAGTGAAATAGGGTCGTAGTCACTGAAGCAATTGCGCGAGTCGTGCAGTTGACGGCTGGCTGACAGCTGTCTACAGGGTATATAACAGTCGATTGCGCTCCGCTGCACCGCTAAGCCGGCTTCGCTTGCTGCTCCTGCTTCTTTGGTGCTCCTAGCATAAGTGTCTTTTTCCTTTAGTAGTCGCACTACAAGAACATTCACATTCACGTTCGCGCATGCATATTCGAATTGCGAATGGAATACTTCTGTACCTGTTACGCTCAGACTCTTGCGATTGTGAGTGTGAGTTTGAGTGTGCGGGTACCCTAGGGTGTAGCTTGTAGTAAGCACCAGTGTATCTGTGCGCACTTGGACTATGCGCCACAGGTGTCAAAATGTGCGCAACACAAAAACGCTTGGCAGGCACTTAGCAGCACTTGCACACCCTGGCTTGCGAATGCGGAGACAACACGCGGTGAAAATTGAACAAACTGTTGAAATTCAAATTGAATTCTCGTTTCCAATTCCCTCCCTTGCTGAGGACAAGCACTGCACACTGTTCGATTTAACGATTGCTTGGCATGTTGTAGGGAGAGAAATGTAAGGAAAAATCAATAAAAACTCAATAAGGTTGCAATAAAATATCATACAGAATCCCTACGTAACTCTGAATGTGACAAATTATATGTTAACTGAGAAGTAGAAAAACTGCGCTGAGAAGTATGCAATATTTTTTAAAAATACATGTATTTAATCGTGAATACCAATTATAAATATCTACAATATCTGAAAGAGACAAATTTAATGAAAGCGGGCAAGTGGAAAAACTGCGCTGAGAAGTATGCAATATTTTTTAAAAACAAATATATATTTTTTATCCTTAAACTTAATTTATTTATTTATTTTATTAGGGATCAGAATACATATATTTCTATAACCTATTGAGCATCTATGGTTGTTACTTCTCTAAGACTACTTATAAATAGTTTCTGTATAAAAACAAATTTTGAACAGTCAAAATACATGATTGTTATAAATATAAGACAATTAATAACTGATTATAAATATTTTCAATATCTTAAATAAGTTTAATTTCTAAACTACATTAGTCTAGTTGAAAAGAAATAATTTTGTTTTCGCATTTTGAAGCAAACGAGAACAAAAAAGGATTTCTATTCACGCATTTTATTAATTAAACATATTGTTATTAACATAAGCACATTTTAAGCAATTAGAATATTAAATTAGCGGCATTTTAAAGTATCAAACAGTTGCTTATAATAAAAGCAGTGACGAGTATCAATCGCGAGTAAAAATAAATGACAGAGAGCGTAAGTTGGATACCTAAAAAAGTGTCAAAAATATGTGTAAGGACATAAACACACGTATGTAAACAGGCACACGCACACAAACTCACACACACAGCTACGCACATATAAGTAAACTTTTGTAAGGGGAAAAATGGCTTCTTGTCGGCGCTGTCAGCGTGTGAAAAGTGCGAAGCCAGTGGAAAGCGATCTGTTGTGCATTTTATTGTATTTTGGGGTAACTTCAGGGGCAACATTGCCGGTAGGCGGGGGCTAATCGCACTCCCAGAACAATGTACAACACTTTCGGAACATCCAAGCCAGCTTTAAAGTTCAATGGGGAAATTCAAGCGAAACACAATTCACAAATTACACGCAACTTTGGCTTATGGCTGAAAAATGAGCGTACAAGTTTTTTTTGTTGTTTTATTTGTATTTTTTTTATGTCGATGCAAAAAGTTTTTAAAGTGCTTTTTGAACAGTTATTTGAAATATGTTTCCATCGATTTGTGAGGGGAAACTTTGATATGCAGTTTTTGTTTGGGGACAGCAGTTCTTGCTGTTGATAGTAAAGTATCCAATGAACTAGAAAATAATTTTGTGCAACGACTGTAACATGGAAAAAACTTTATTGTTGCGAAAAAAAATGTATAAAAATAAATATTGTTTCTATTTTTTCAGTGTAATAAATAATAACAATTCAATTGAATATGCGTAGCGTATTTATAAATGGTCTTAAGTCTTGCTTAAAATTTCAATTTGATATTCATAAACGCAATTTAGGGATTCGAATCGCAATTTGTAAATTAAATTTACCACAATTATGTTTGTTATTGTTATTGTTATTGAAGTTTACCCTCGTCGAGCATTGACGCAATTAAGCGAAATCACAAAAGGACATGAATAATAAACAATCTGTCATATTCATTCAATTGAAATGCCCCAAAAACAATGGGAAAACTAAGCTTGAGTTGCGATATGTAAATTAGATTCAACCCGAATCTAAATCCAGTCAAGGCGGGGCAAGTATCTCAAGCTGATGACCACTGGCACACACACACAAACACAGACAAGCAGACACATGTGGGGACATCTGTCAAATGTCAATCAAGTTCAGATTTGTACGAGTTTATTCAAACGCAATGAAGAGTGGATGTCTTGTTATTGGCCGAATAGATTCATTGTCAATTGGAAATTGGGGATTCCGAATGCCGTATGAATAATTGAGACAGTTTAATGCTGTTTGCAGCGATTAAAAGATGCAAAAGTTCAAAGTTATTGGACTTAGTTAGCTTCAGATGCTCTATAAATTGATATATATATATATATATATATATATATATATATATATATATATTTGTATCAGTGAAATCTTATCAAGTCAGTTCAAAAGAGAACAATAACCTAAAGTGCTCGGAAATTAATAAAGTTTTTACTTTATAAAGAGAAAGAAAGCTTGCAAGGAAAGATATTATGATAAGGATGCCCTGAACATATTTAATGTTTTATCTAATAAGAGGTAAAAAAAAGTTGTGACTTTATAAACTGTTTCAGGTTTGTCAACATAAGGAAAGTATACATATTTAATTTCATAGCTGAAACATGTAAATGAACTGAGATCTGCAGGAAACAGCAACTCCCACACACACAATTAGAGCAACACAGTGTTAACAACTTGTTTCTCCGAGTCTCCTACTCGAAATGTTCTTGCAATTAAGTAAACTGGGCGAGACTATTGAGTGTTGTGTAGGTGTGTGTGTGTGTGTGTGTGTGTGTGTGTGTCTATTAAAGTTGCAGTTGTAGTAGTTCTACTGTTGCTGTTCTACTGGTTTTCTCATGAATCTATTGATACTTTATATATATAAATTATTGATTTTTCATTATTTATTTTTAATAACGAATATTCACGAGACACGCTACGTGTGGCTTCGAACTTTGGATTAAAGTCAACCACGGTTAAGCACTGCACAGTGGAACCAGACTGTCTGTGTGTGTGTGTGTGTGTCTGTATGGCAAATTCACTTAGGGCGAGAGTTTATCGGAAATGCTTTTAAAAAATGTTTTAAATTGCCGATATTTTTTGTCATAATTGAATTCGTTTACTTTGCGTTCCTCTTCTTGTTGTTGTTGTTGTTGGCTTGTAAAAAGCGGGTAACACAATTTCATTCGACACACACACACACACACACACACACACACACACACACACCGCACACACACACTTCCGCCTAGCTAAATGTCAGCCATTTTGTTTTAGTTATGTTGCTGGCTACCAGGATATATGTACGTATATCAGGCAACTCCTACTCCCGCCTCAGTCCCCTTACCCCAGTCTTCTGCCCCCTCTCCCCCTGCGCTGCTGGCAGCCCAAACGCTCACAAAAAATATTGAAAATTTATTTATAGTCAAATACGGTACACTGCACCTGTTTGCTGCGGGTAGAGCTGCCCTCTGCCCCTGCCCTCAGCTGCTGCTGCCTTTCTCTTGCTTCTGTTGTACTTTGTCAACACTCTTTTATGTGAGTGTGCGTGTGTGTGTCTGTATGTGTGTGTGTGTGTACATATACACAACAAATGCTTGCTATTGTTGTAGTAGCTGGGGTGTAAAAATGATTGAGTGTTTGAACTCAACTTTTGTGCTGCCCCGCCTCATCTTGCCCCGCTTCATCAATGTGCTGGGTAAGTGGGCAAGTCAGCTCGACCTGCCAATACCCTACATACCGAGAGAGTGCGAGAGAGATTAGCAGCAGAGGGTATTTTCGTAGTCGAGCAATTACTAAACTTATTTTTTTTGTTGCTGTCTCCATTTTTGTGCAGTTTATTATTCATTATTCATTATGCGATGCAGTCGATATGTGTCCGTGCAATTCGTAATGCGGGCTCGATTTACTCGATTTTTAGTGTGCTGCCAATACTGTTGTCTATATATACTATATACAACAGGGAAACAATTTAAATTCAGTGCAGTTTTGTTAATTGCTTAACTGATATAAAGTGATAGCGAATTTCTTTATATATTTCGTCGTTTACTATTATTAAAGTGTGAGCTTATTCGATACACTTATTCGATTTAGTTAACGATAACCCTGTCGATAACCCTACTGATCAAAGAGTGTTGTATAACGCGACAAGAGCGAAAGAGTGACACTTTTGTTTGAGAATGCCTAAAGAACAAAATCAAAATTGTGCAAAAAACACATTTAAAATTGAAAGATAACTAAACTGTTAATAAAGTATTATCTACATTAATGTTATTGCCAAATAACCTGCATATATACCCTACATATTGTCTATATATGTCTTACAACACTTACAGGTCATTGGCAAGTCGAGGCACTCAGCTCAAGCAACTCAACTCGACAAGCTGAAAGCGAAGCCTCACTTGGTCGCACTCTTAACGCTGTAGCACACTGTCTGCTATCTCCCTCTCCCTCTGCCTCTCTCTATCCCTCTTCCTTGTCGTCTCTTTATTCCTCTCTATCTGTGCCCTGTCTCTATCTATCTGTAGAGCATATCGTATTCGAAAATTGCGATTTGTGTGGAGCCAGAGTGTTAAAGCTAATGTTACGCGCAGCAAAGGCTGCAGAGTTTTAAAGCCAGATGCTGCTCTCAGCAACGGCAGCAGCTTCTGTTGAGCCATTGTTGTTGTTGTTGCTGTTTTAGCAGCGACACAGGAAAATTACCAGATGACAGCCAGACTGCCAGACGTGCGGCCTGACGAGCCGTAGGACGGCGGCGGCGGCGGCGGCGGCTACTGTCAGCGCGATGTGGACTGTCGACTGTGGACTGCAGAATCTCTGCCTCTGCCACTGCTACTGCCTCTGCCACTGCTACTACCTCTGTCTCTGCCACTGCCACTGCCACTGCCCCTCCCACTGCCCCTCTCACTGCCCCTTCCACTGCCTCTGCCTGGCAGCCAGTTTGTTTGTATGCACTTCAATAAAAATTTAGCATACGCTTCAATTCACTTCACTTGCCACACGCATTTCACTACCGCACACACACACAGACATTGATACAACGCGAGGCAAACAACTCACCTGTAACGCTGTAACGCCCTCTGGCGGCCGTCGCATGAAAACATTGCTTTGTATTATTTCGTCTGGCATTTTTCGATTATATGTTGCCTTTGCTTTCGGCTCGTTTTCCAATCTAAATGTCAGCACATCTAAGCACGTGCGTGTGTTAAAATGGCTGCCACTATACAGCTGTGTGTGTGTGTGTATGCTGTGCTGTGCTGTGTGTGTGTGTGTGTGGGCGCGCGTGTTGAAGCAAATTACTCGAGTGAAGTGCGCACTTGAAGATGAAATAGCCAAGCAACTGACACGCAAACAACTCGCTTCACATCCCTCATCGAGGCATCAATAAAACTCGCTCTCAGTTTGCCTCAGTGTGTGTGTGCGTATGTGTGTGTGTGTGTGTCAGTGTGCGTGGGTGTATTTGTGCGCGTACCTGTTTCCTTTTCTAATTTGCGTGGCGCAACTGCTGCAAGACAACTGTCTTTCTGTCTGCCTCGCATCTCTGCCTCCTGCTGCTGCTCCTTCTGTTCCTCTTGCCCCCTCTTCCCCTCTTGTTGTTGCTGCTACTGCTGCTGTTCCGCTTCTGCAATGCGGAAGCACAAGTCGCAATGAAGTCGAGCAACAATTCATGTACGTGAGCGCGTCATAATCAGCATATTTCAGAGATACAAGCCCTCAAATCTGTGCAATCTTTTCCTCTCTCCCTCCTTTACTACCTTATCTAGATTTTAAATGTACTCATTTCACTAGATGTACTTGTACCTATATGTATTGTACCTTTGCAGGGTTAAGGGCATCAGCTGCACGTACACTTAGCGAAATTTGCTCTCATATACTTCGACAAATATTTACAAACATTTTGAAGTGTCATATTCCTAATTAAAATCATGTTAAATATGTTATGAATAGTTAATGATTTATATAAACTATAAATAAAATATAAATCTGCTCAATCAGTACAAACAGCGGAGTCGATAAAGCTCTGTTTGTCTGTATGATCGCCTGTAGCTCAGACACTATAAGAGCTAAGGTCATCAAGTTTTGTGGCAACATTCGTAGGTAGTGCAGTGATAAAAAAACGTCCCCATTAATGGATAAAAATCGAATCGCTAGCCTAAAAACTAATTTTAGTGGGTGCTTCATATAAGTATGCAATATAAATATGATATATAAAAATATGAAAATATGATTATTCTTTAAAAACTTCACTGGATAGCGAAAGTTGTAACACATAAAGGTAATATGTCTAGTCTACTTCTTTCTTGTTCTATTTACAATTTATTTATTATTGATTCACCATAAACCTCCCAGTGAGAGGAGAGTCGCAAATGCAAGTGCCAGTGAATCTCTTGTACATCTGCTTTGCTTTTACTATTTTATCTGTTCTACACGTATAAGTGTGTTCACACGTTTGCTTCTACAATAAAAAGTAAACCCTGCAGCAGAGACTAGATCTAAAGGGGTCGATTGGTTGCAGTGGAAGGTGTAGAAAGTAACTGGCAAAGAGTCGACAACAAAACGTGACAATGGGGCTTCGACTTTAGTTCAGTGGCAGGTAAATAAGAAAGGCATATAGAGAGAGTAAGAGAGTAAGAAGAGAGAGTAAGAGAGATAGAGAGTGAGTAAGAGAGCAAGAGACTGTGACTTAGAAAGTAACTTGCGTTCAGGATGCCTCCTCTTACAGGGTGCTGGCTAGTTAAGCAGGCTCGATTGAGTACGGCAGAACGACAGTGATTACAAGTGTCACTAATACACGCTCATTTGCAGCTGTATAACACTTGTGTGCGTGTGTGTGGGTGTGTATATGCGCGTATATTACGTATACGCCATGTTTATTAACTGTGAGTCTTGCACAGCAGGAGGATTTGTAATGCGACACAGTGCTTCCATATACGCTCACTCTGCCACACACACTCACACACACACACCTATGCACATGACACACACATAGATACTCGCTGACATTTGATGGATGATGTTGACAACGAATTTGCCGCAACTCGCCACTTTAAACGTTTGATTGATAAATATTACAAAATGTCATTAAATAAATTGCCCCGTCTGCT